>LPNX010885682.1:194783-372157 GCA_001517045.1 Pseudotsuga menziesii
ATATCTAAGCACAACAACCTCTTCCAAGCTAGTTAGAGTTGGATTGAAGGGCTTGCTATTGTAATATTGTTGTAATCTTTTGATTGTTGGAATAAAGAATATTTGGAGGATAAATGGTGTAATGCTCTCATGTGTGTGGATTAAGCATTGTCTTATGGCTATTGATGTTGTCGGCTTTTCTCTCAATTTCTGCATCTAAACCTTGTCTGGCTTGAACGATTCAGCTGAATCAATAGGAGTATAGTTGGGCAAGTAAGGTTACTTGTTTTTTCTATATCTCATACTGTATATGTTTGAAGATCTATATTATACATGTTTAATAAGTTTATTTGCATGTAAATTTTGCTTCTTTTTCATATATATATCCAGAGGTTTCGTGCAAGATTGTGTGTTTAGCTTTCAGGTAGCAAGGATTGGACAAGCTGTGGATCTAGTTTGACTCCAATATACATCCAAAAAATTTGTGAAGGAATTGCCTCTCTGTATTCCACTAACAAGCTTCCATTGCAGATCCATCCAACAACGGGCCTTTCCCCTTCTCTTCCTCCTTTCTTTAAAAAATCAATCTTTCGGTTACCTGTCTATTCCTCTTATGATCAGATCTATTTCTAAGAATTGAATATATATTATTAGATCTATTTCATACGATTCTTTCTTCTTATATCTGCAATTTCATAAAGCGTATCATTTCATAAAGATAGATCTAGGTGTAGGAATTACCCTTTTTGCAAGTAGCTAAGTCATAGATCTAAAACTTTCTCATAAGGTAGTTTCTTTTTCGTTCTTTAAAGATTCATATTCTGCAATAAAGTGCACATCTTATTGGCTTCCCAAATATCAAGCCAATATCCCAAGGAAATCTTTCTTTCCTTGGTTCCTTTTTGCATAACTAGATTACCCCAATTTAACAAGTTTTAACTTAGTTTTTTTTGTTAAAAGTAAGCTGACCCAAAGGTACTTTCAGAGTGATTTTGGGAATATTTTAGTCTAATATGCTTTCTGGTTTTTAGCAGGTTTGACAGAAAAGAAAGGAAGCTGTTGTTTGAAAGTGGCCTCAGGAGCGTTCAAATCCCCCCAAGGGTCTCCCATTTGACTAAAACCTTTAATTTTCGCACTTTGTAAGCACTTGATTTCACTATGTATAAGGATCAAGAGGAATTATATCATTTCTCTGGTATTGTAACTACTTTTAATAAAAATAATTTTTTAAATAGGCTCTTTCGAGCCCATTCCCCATCCCCCCTAGGGGGATTTACGTCGGTGTCAATTTTTTACTTTTTGTTCATCTCTTTTCAAACTAGCGTAGCTCTAATATGTAGGGTAGTATACTTTAATTCATTATCAATTTCATATTCCATATTTGATATTTTGAAGTAATCTTAATACTTACCCCACGACTTCTCGATTAACCCGAAAGGGGAAAGATATTCGTGGTAGGACTAATTAGAAAACCGAAATTGTGTATCTTTTTTATTTTCTATCATTTGGTTTTTTTCAGCTATTATAAAATTAACCCATCCTTTATTCCTCGATTGAGATCCACTTGGATCGAAAGAGGTTCCTAGAGGGTTTTCTTTTTAACAAGAACACCCAATTTTAAAATTTACTAAAATTGACAAGACTCCAGTGTGTATGCTCTGCACTTGACTATGGTTCGTCCGATCAGTCAAGTTGTATCAAACGTACTTGAGTAACTAGTATAATTAGGACTCACTCTCCCAAATTAACAAACCAACAGGTGAAAATCCAACACCTATATCAAATCATCACGGTGGCAAAATACCCAAAGGAAGCAGGAACTTCTGAAAAGTGACCTCGGGGAGCCAATCTCTGTCACACCATAATGGGTGCACTATGAAAAATATCCCCAGAGACTCCATTCAGCCCACATATTCCTTGCGGGTGGCCGTGAAGGTTTAGTTTTGGACATACTCCAAGTACTCTCAGGTATATCTGGAGTCCCCGCTTTGCCTAATTGTAATCAACTCACAACTCAAATTTAACTTAAAATGTACCAAGAGGCAATCGCAACACATTCACTCCAAGCACATGCAAGTACATTGATCTTATTTTTTGACTCCATTCTAAGGCACTGGTTATTTTCTTGCTTTATATATATATTGTGTCTCAGTATTGTGCTTTCGTGTGTTCATTTTTGTATCTTGCCATCTTTGATTGTCTATAGTTAAATCTCAAACTCCTAAGTAACTCATTCTGTTTAACATCACCATACTAAGTAATTATCCTTAGTAACTTAATAGGGTCTACCACCCTTGGCTTCGTTAGGAGTTGAGCCTAAACGGAGGAGTCAAGAACAAGGTGACAGCCTTGACTCGAGACTTGCCCCCAAGGACACACCGAGTGGCTTGAAGATTTCTGCCACGTGACCTAGGTGTGTGAAAGGTGGCAACACCTCGTACCTTATTCCGTATGGTTGAATTAGATCCTCGTTGAGCTTTCCAACTTCGGCTTGAATTGATATATTACTTCCTCAACAACAAGTAAACAATACAAGCATTCTATATATCATGGTGTTAGATCTATTCTAGCATATATAATCAATAATGTATAATCATTTGACATAATCCAATGGATAAAATATTCATTGAAACACACATTATTGGACAGGAAAAGATATTTCTATTAATATAAATCAGAGATTACAAGATACAACCTTTGTCGGCACGTCTACAAATCGGATAAACTGAATCCCCCACTTGGGCCTCCACCACTTCAATCCTCCATCTCTAGATAGCAAGCTCACAAGCAAAAGGAAAGCTTGGGAAGAACACAAAAGTGCACCAAGGGACAAAGGGATGCAGACTCAAGCATGAGTTCTGGAAACAATGGACTATAGTTTCTTTGCTCTCAATTCTCTCTTATGCCTTCAATGTACCAAGGGGTTCCTTATATAGCTTTTCAAAGGGGTAATGAAAGGTCTAATCTGAGCGATCTCAAGGCATATGGAAGGCTAGGAGTCAAATGAGTCGGATCCATGTCAAGGAAAACTCCAAAAGGATTTGGATTTTGTACACATCCTGATGTACGCGGTTTTAGTGGTCAAACCCACGTATATACGTGCTTATAGGTTTAAAAGTCACGTGTATCATTTTTCACATGTTTTTACGGATGGTCGAGGAAACATCAAAGGACAAAAAATGTTCCATGGGGTCTAAGGAGTCTGCAGTGGGACAAGGGAAGGCCATACAAAGTCTAATTCACCTGGAGTGGTGAAATCAGCTATAACAGATGCCCCCTAATGTGTGAGGTCAGAGGGGTCATATGATGGCCGAAATACATTATAAGTCCATCCCAGAAGTGGAGCGATGAAGGATCCCAAATGGAGGACTAGCCACCCAATCAGCATAGTACAATAATACAACTCTGCACATAATTGCAAATACATATAGCAGTCCCGGATACATAAGAGTACAATGGCCATGAATATGCATGATACAAGATATCACATAAGTGGTCATCGCCACATACAATATACATAGATCAGAATATCCATGATGAAGATATATAAAGGACCATGATCTCCATAATGGCTAAAGATATACAACAGATCAAGATCTCCATAGTGGCTGGAAATATCTAACATATACTGGAATCAAGTCACGAGAGTTGGAATCTCATGAACACTGGCACGATCAAGGAGGTAGCATATAAGATATGTCACCAATCTGGAATTTCCTCTACACAAACCGCTACGAGTACATGTCCTACTATGCGAATAGAGGTGTCGAGGTCAAACATAGTATTCCATTGTCTAATTACCGGTCATTAATGTATACCGTTAACAGATGCGAGATCACCCACCGATAATGAAAATGGGAATCAAGGTACTAGAGTGCAAACTAACAAGTGTGAATAAATGTGTTGAGGTTGAACACTTGAGAGGATCCATTGATCAGGGGACATTGATGTATTCCCAAAGACTGTAGATGGTGAGAGAACCTGCCACTGATGACTGCAAGTCTCAAGGCACTCAAAATGACTCTAGATTCCAATACCAGAATAAATGATCTGAAGTCGATGGGATGAAATCCGCTGGAAGGAGGGCATTAAGGCATTCCCCATCATCCAACACGAGGTACTCAATAAAGCTGTATAATGTGGAAGGAATCGATCATAAGGTGCACGAACCAGTAACTGTACCAGGAATGGCTAACATGCAAAGTTAAGAGAACTAAGGAATGGCCGACTCAGGCTTCAACTTTCTTCAAACAAGAGCATAACAGCATATGGTGACTGAATAAAGGCAGCATAGACTCGATATACAAACTGGGACATCTCTGCGACATAGGAGGCATCGACAGAGGCTCCATAGGGACTGGAAGCTTAACCAGTTGATGGAGATAAACTCAGATAAACGAGTACAGCTCCTAAAGTCAAACTATAACCCAACCAATGGATGTGATATACAATGCTCTGTTCGAAGGTGACACAACTCGACAGCTACCACAGATAACATCTTTCATTGTCCGACTTTTTGGTTTTTTGATTTTTTTTTGGACTTTTTCAATTATTTAAAAAGCTTGAAAAAGAATAAAATGGCTTTATAGTTACAGACTAGGAGGAGACGAGTGTCATAAGGGAAAAAAAACTAGTTCCAAGCAGTGGAACATTCCTATGCTCAATGCAAGGATACATGTGTAGGATATCGACACTCGGGGGAAAATCCCCTCCCGGTAAAAAGGGAAACAAGTTGCTAAGGGTATAAAAAATGGCTTTGCATGGCTAGACATGAGACAAGCTCAGGCTATATGGATGAAATTCAATGTCAGGGGAGCTGGCATAAAGCTCAATAAGGCAGGAAAAGCTCATGATAATGCATTCAAAACTTGACATGAAGGAGTCCCGAGGGAAATAGGCCAGCAAAAGATCAAGAGGACTATGAGGCTCTTGTGAAATGTCATGGCAGTACTATACAATGGACTCCCACACCCTAAAATGGAAAACGTTGGCATGGGCACCAAATGAAAATAAGGTGCTAACTAGGGTACCCATGTAAGGTGAAGCTCTACCACTTGTATCATGCCACTTCTAAAACAACAAGAAGGTTCCATGACATAACAGAGTAGGTTCGTACCTAAGGTCATGATGATATGGTCATAAGGCCATGCAAAATGAAAATGGTAATGAAACCTAACCTATATGCCAGTTTAGACATGATACCTGAGATCGGCACGAACCGGTCAATCCAACGGCTGAAACAACATTGAAAAAGGTCCTCTACATCATGAATTATGTCAAAAACGGTCCAAAATGGTTAGAAAATGTTGAAACTATAGGAAAGGGGGTACAAATTTTCAAATATTTGAAAATTTTCTATAAATAGTAAATAAATCAAAATATTATAAAACATTTGAAACTTTTACCCATTTGAGCTCTGATTTTCAATAGTGAATTCTAGGAGATCCAGCTGGTGGAATCCCCTACCATTTCTTCCAGGTATTTACCCATGCTCTTCTGTTTCATTTTGATGCAATTTTCATGAAATTCCATGGTCAATTAAGATTTCTAGGCCAACCTAAAATGGGCGTTGCGGCCCACGCAGAAATCAAGGGTTTTCCATGTATAGGGCTGGATATACGCGAAAAATGTCCCCAAACCCGCGTACATACGCGGTTGTTTTGAAAACAGTCACGTATGAGGCTGCGCATAAGGTTTTTTCAATAATCTAATGGGAAAATTTGCAATTTCTTGTGTAGGATGGTCCTAGAGTGGAGAGAGCATGAACATGGTGAGGTAGAGGAAGCAAAAAGGGCCGATCTAATGGCTCAACAGTCTCTACGTGCATGTGGACTCTACAAGTTTTGGTGTCTTGGTGGTTTGAGGGCCAAAACAAGACTATTACAGATGTTGGTGGATTACTGGGATCCAAACTCGAAGTCCTTCCATATAGATGGGATGTCCCTCACCATAGAGGTGGAGGACATATACTTCATTACTGGGCTTTCTAGATGAAGGGAAGTGGTGAACCTTCATTCTCGTGGTGGTCCAGGAGGTGTCCTAGCTATTGATGAGTACATTGTGGTGTACTACTATCTAGACACAAAGAAGGTGGGAAGTCAGGTCCCTACCAACGCTATACAGGTGTTGGGCCTAAAGGCCATACTATTGACATTGGGCAGGATAGCAGGCTATGTAGTGGAGTGCATGAGACCCACGATTTATGACTGGAGCACTACATTACTGAGTAACATGAAACATTAGCTCAGTGAGTGTAAGGCAGGTAGAATGCGGAACTTCGAGTTCAGCAGTATTTTGAGCACGTTTTTCTTCAAGCGTGTTCCAGGATTGAGCCCCAAAGTGGACATTCCTCTTCACGGGGTTTGAGATCCGACCCAACAATGTTGGGCAGATGCTATGTGCAGACTGGGGGGTGGTAGGCTGGCCAACCCATATCCAGCTGACTTCTTTCCGTGGTGGTGATGACAGATAGTTGCCATCGATGACTACCCCTATGCAGGGATAGATTTCTGGGGGGACCCAGATATGCCGCTACCACCAGGATCGGCATATGGCGATATAGGTGACGAATCTTGACCCTCTTTTTTAAATTTTTTGAGTTATTTAATTTTTTTGTGTTTTCTTGATTATATGGAATCAAAAAGACATATTTTGGCATGACAATACATAGTGACATATACCATTTGTGTGCAGATGTGGGACCACAACGGCCAGAAGGCTTCCCTCATCATAGATGGAGGGGAATAGGAGATGACATCATGGGTGTGGATGCGGAACAGATGCTCTAGAGCATTCATACCAATTTTGTGAGACTGACACACAGGGTTTCCATGGTGCAAGTCGAGGACTTTCCTGAGGCTATGCAGCGGTAGGTGGTGGGTGTACCACGTGTATGGGTGCGATTATTCCAACGACTAGCTAGAGCTATAGTGACCTTCCATGATCACAACCCTCCTCCTCCACAGGATTAGACACCTGGGAGTGTATACATTTTGTACTACCGTGTATTATATGTTGGTGGCTCGAGAGCCCCAATTTTGTATCATGAGACTATGTATTATCACATTTTGGATGTATATATAAAACGTTTTATGGTGAATGGTTTATTTATTTACATGTGTCAAAATTGTGCTTGTGATTAATTTATTGTCAATGAAACAAATGCCAATCTAACATGTAGTTATCATATGAGTCAGCAACTTGATTATTATTTCTTGGAATATGTATATATGTTATATTGTCAAATTACCATTCTAACAATCTCACATGTAAGAATCTTCTCAATAACGTCGGATCTCTAACATGGTACAAACCAATGAGCTGTGACACTACTAACTCTGAATCAAGACGTAACTCAAGAGAGAGAATGCCATTTGAAATGGCATCCCGTAGAAGCTCGATAATGACACTATATTTAGCAACATTGTTGGAAGATGGCCATAGACATACGCCTCCTGAAGATAGTACCTGACCCATAGGAGTATAAATCACCCAAGCAGCAGAGGTTGAGTGTTGAGTGCGATGGATTGCACCATCCGCGAATCCTATGTAGGTGGAAGATTCCATTGACATCTGCCAAAAGAAATGGAAACTAATCACAAACCCGATCATGATAATAAAAATACCTAACTATGCAAAAATATACAATAATATACAATAAGAAGCCTTGGCTGAAGATCATGCATAGTATTTCTTGAGATAGAGCCCATTTCTAGGCTCCGCCAAGGCCGTTCCTTCATAATCCACTAACTCATATGCACCTTTCTCTAACACACGCTTGACCACATAAGGACCACGCCACATAGGATTAAATTTCCCTTCCCCCAAGGGTTCTTTCGGTTGATCCCACAAAAGGACCAAGTCTCCTTCACTAAACTCCCTTGGGTGGACAGACTTATCATATTGGGCCTTTACGCGATGTTTATTGACTTCTAGAGCCACCAAGGCATCCCGACGCTTCTCATCAAGTTGCTCAAGGTGAACCAAATGTTCCTCCAATGGGGAAGTGTCCGGTAAGAGTTCTACAGCTAGTTTCAAAAAATGAATCTCACATTCAATCGGAAATATCGACTCCACTCCATGTACAATTTGATATGGATAAAAACTAGTGGCAGTATTAACAACGGTTCGATATGCCCACAAAGAAGGATATAACATGATGTGCCAATTGTTCTTTCTTTATGCAATGGTTCGTTGGAGAATGGATTTGAGTGATGTATTCACTGCCTCTACATGTCCATTCACTTGAGGGTAGTAAGAAGAGGAATGCTCTTGCTTATACCCTAACTTTGATGCCAACTCTTCCATCATATGGTTCTCAAAGTGCGAGCCATGGTTAGCGACAAGCTCTTTCAGAATCCTGAACCGAGTAATAATTTGGTTGAATACAAAGTGGGCGGCTGTCTCACTGTCATATTTTACTGTAGGCATAGCCTCAGCCCATTTCATGAAGTAATCAACAGCCACTATAATATGATGGTTCCCCCCAGTCGAAGCTGGGTTGCAATCCATAAAATCGAGCCCCCATTTAGTGAAGGGACCGGCAGTGATAATGGGATGTAACAAGGCAGGTTTCAAGCACATATTCTATGCAAACACCTGGCAAGGGTGGCACCTTTTGACCGCATCAACACAATCCTTAAAGATCGATGGCCAGAAATAACCCGCTCTTAAAATATTTTGAGCTATAGAAAGCCCAGATAAATGACCACCACACGCCCCTCCGTGGAAATCATTGAGCACTACCTCAGCCTCTTCATGAGTTAAACAACGTCGTAAAATGGAATCTACCCCACGGCGGTACAAAGTATTATCCACTATGAGGTAGTTCTGAGAGACGTGACGTAATCATTGTCGTTCATCTCATGAGAGGTGAGTAGGGGTCTTCAGTGTTTGTAAATATATTATGATATCCCCATACCATGGGTCTAACATTGAGATTAAGAAGATGTGTTCATCGACAAACGTATCTTCACAAACCAACTCCTCGGCCTCGCTCGGGAAATACGATATAAGCTCTACAAAAATTAAAGACTTCTTCGATTTTGCTGAAACAAACTCGAGATCGAATTCTTGTAGAATGACAATCCATTTATTATATTTTCCCCTAATCATCCTTCAGGTGAGGATGAATTGAAACGGATTGACATGGGCTACAACCAAGGTCTGGCGAAGGAGAATATAATGTCTCAATCGTTGAACCGCATGTACGGTAGCTAAAGCAAACTTCTTGACATGAGAATAAGGAATCTCTGTGTCAATAAGGTTCTGGCTCAAATAATATATGACATGCTCTTGGAGCTCCTCATCCTCTTGAACCAAAACCATACCAATCATCTCTAATGACATGACCACATATAATAGAAAATCACGGCTATAGTTTGGGGACTAATTACCGAGGCCAATGCTAGGGCTTGCTTGAGTGCATCGAAGGACTCCTGGGCTCGCTCATCCCAATAAAAGGGGGTGTCCTTATTCAAGAGATGCATGAAGTCTCTAGTCAAATTGGAAAAGTTGAAAACAAATCTTCGTAAGAAGTTTTACATGCATTGCAAACACTAAAAATGACAATTATTTTTCAGGGGAGACAACTGAAGTATTGCCTCAACCTTTAAAGGGTTGACTCTTATACCCTCTTTAGAAACGATGAATCCTAACAAATGACCTGACTTCACACAAAAGATGCACTTCTGAGGATTTAATCTAACCGAATAATGTTGGCATATTTCACATACTAATCTCAAGTGATAGGGATGACGCATTCTCATACAAGAATGAGCAGCGAGGTCATCCAAAAATACTTTGATAATTGACTTGAGATCGTGGAAGATCAAGGTCATCACCCGCTGAAATGTAGCTTCAGTGTTTTTAAGGCCGAAAGGCATTTTCCGATATGCAAACGTTCCCCAAGGACAAATAAAGGCAGTCTTGTGTTGGTCCTTAGGTTTAATCTGTATCTGATTATATCCGGAAAAGCCGTCCATAAAGGAGAACACCTCGCTACCCGCACACTCATCCAAAATATGATAAATAAATGGTGTGGGGAAATTGTCCTTGGGACAGGAACGATTCAAATCGCGGAAATCAGTACATATGCATATCACTCCCTATTTCTTATCCACCGGCATGGGGTTTGAATCCCACTCCATCAAGGGAACGAGATAGATGAAACCGGCTTTCAATAGCTTCTCTATCTCTTCCTTAATTACGGGTGCTTTCCTAGGATTCACTGCACGTAAACATTGTCGAACAGGCTTAGTGTTGGGGTAAGTCTTAATATCGTGCTCAACAATATGAGGGTCAATACCTGGCATCTCATCGTAAGACCAAGAAAAAATATCACAGAATTCCTTAAATAGCTCGATGTATTCTAGAATCTCAGCATGGGAACATTCCGCCCCAATATAGACATTCTCTATCATGCCAAGATTGCAAGAGATGTTGATAGGAATCGTTGAAGATATGTTCACCATGTTTCCATCAGCCATCGGACCAGGAGAGCTTAATGGAACCATAGGACTACCAACTCTCTGACTAAGAACTTCCCTAAAATCCTCACGCTCCAAGTGGTCAAGCCCTGGAAGAAAGTATGATCTATGATGGAGCTCCTCCCATGGTGGCTCAACTCCCGACATAGCCTCGATAATCACTTCAACTGAAGGGAAAACCATATCAAGGCAGTCGTGTGCATGAGAAGACTATACTGCCCATGCTGGCAGCACATAAGGGTCCTCCTCCTCCGTCTGCGAAGAGGAAGGATGAGGCTCTGCAACACACTTGAGATTATCTTGATAAACTATCATAGTTGTAGGAAACAACACGTCCATCATGACGGACTCACTTGAAGTACTCAGTGTAGGAATAATCCAAGGATCTTCCATATGACTCGTGTGAAAAGACACTAATCTCGTAGATGTTGAAGCCTCATCGAAACTAGATCCTATTATAAGAATCAGTGCAGGACAACTAAAGCTTCCCATGAGGGATGGATACATGCCTACCCCCACACTCCCAGTTGTTGGCTGAGAGTGCTCAATGATCAAGATTGAAGCTCCCGAAGATGCGGTAACAGACGGATTCTTGAATGTTGTTTGATCAATTGTTACGATCTTCCCATTATGTGGAAAGCATACAATGCGGAAAATCGAAGAAGCAATGGCTTACATATTGTACATCCAGTTCCTACCCAGTAAGAGATTGTAGTCAAGGGGTGCATCAACCACCTCGACCTCTATCACAACGGTCTTCCCTCCCAAACGGAATTTAAGGGAAGGAAGGATGCCATGCGGCCTAAAAGATCTCCCATCGAATGCAGTTAACATGGTCACTAATTTAGACAGCTCAGGGGAACCCAGACTCTTCTAGCAGGATAAAGACATCACAGAAGCAGCAACACCCTTATCAATCACAGTGCGCTTGACGATCATATTAAGACATTCTATGTGAATAAAAAGAGACACATAGTAGGGCAAGTGAGGCTGAAGTCCTGTGGTTTCAAATTTGATCATGGAGGAAGAATCATCATCGTTCACACTAAGGGAAGAAAGCAATTCCTTCCTTTACAAAGGACAACTCTGAAGCACTTCCATGCAGACATCGCACAAGGAGTGTGGCCCAAATCCTCAACAACTTAATAGTTATGGGCAGCTTGGGCATTTGGATTATGACCTGAATGCTTAAGGACTCCCTTAGGAATGTGAGGTGCAGTCTTAGGTTTATCCATAGGTTTCTCAATACGCAAAGGGGACCCTAGTGGATCGGGCTCTTTTCCTGGGCTAGGTTGTGATGAACCATAATCTTTTGCACGGGTCACAACTTTCGCAGCACAGACCATGTTAATGCACCCATGACCACTACTCTCCGGTGGATCCTGATCACTACCAGACTGGTCATGGGACTTCAAGTTCATATTTTGATTTTGTGGTAAAGGGTTAGTTAGCACAGCTAGGCCCTGTGCCAAGAATCTTGAAGCTTCCTCGATATGAGGGCACAAGTAAGTGAAGTGATCATCCTTACATAACTTGCAAGGGAACTTAACCTTACGTTTAGCTTGCTTTTTATCCCCAACATTTCGGCTATTCTTGTAATTACTATTAGCATTCTCATTCTTATTCCCACCCTTATGATTATTTTTACCTTTTTTTCTATTCCGTCCGGGTTGCCGGTTACCCTTCTGGTCCGACGATTGCACATAAAGTACACTTGCCGTTTGGGCGGGTTGAGACGAAGCCATAGCTTGTCCCGAAGAAAATTTGTTGATTGGCAATTGACTAACTTGTTTTGCAACTGAATCCATAGGTTTCACACTTGCACAACCCACAATGCCATTGGCATGTGGTCCAGGTTTGACTTTGGGGTCGAAACTGGAACGCAGAGCATTGGGAATAATCTCATATAACAAACCGGACTGAGCATAGATCAAGTCCAGTTCTTGTGCCCTAAAAATTGCTTGTTCCTCATTCTACACTCTGGATGTAGAAACATCCTTTGCTATATATGACAATAACAACTTGAGGAACCACTCAAGGAGGAACTCTGGCGGTATAAATGCTTTAATTAACCTCTTTCGTCTATGCCACTCTTGAATGTGATCAGATATATGTGTGGCTTTATCTTGCCGAAATGTCGACAAGAGTTCATTACCAACGTCATAACGCACTGGTAGCTGGAAGTGGTTAAGAAAAGTCATCGCAAGGTCATCGAACAAAGCAAAAGCTCCCCTAGGTAACTCTATATACCATTTCGCAGTAGGCCCTGTAAGGGTGCATTGAAATAGTCTCAAACAGATTGAGTCCTGATGTAAGGAATTTGAGGAGCACCATAGGTGAAACATAGTAAAGTGTTCGCTCGGATCCTCTCTCGGTTTGCCCTCGAACTTAGGTATGTCTGAAGGAAGCTTGGTAGGGACAGCCGGCCAAGCCGGGTCATGAGCTACAGGATCGTTCGTCAATCTTGACAATTCAAGAAGATTGAGCGTCACGAGGAAAGGGAGCCTAGGATGATGAGTTGATGGACCGCTCCCTGGTTCATGTAGGTTTGATTACCACCATGGCCTTAGCCATAGTGCCCTCCTCCCGTATGACCCATATAGGGTGGCATGGAAATGCCATAGTGTGGTGGACCTTGACTAGTAGGAGCTACAAAGCCGTAATTAGGAGAGTAAGCAGGTTGTTGATACCGGCCCCCATAAGGTGAAGAACCCTGTCCATATTGCATCCCATAATAAGGTACATAAGTCATCGCATGCGATGTCCCATGAGACACTCCGTAGGTAGGAATATACGCTCTGGAAGTAGGAATATACATACCATAAGTAGGGATATACACCCCAGAAGTAGTAACATGAACTCTAGAAGCATGAACATAACCTCTCGAAGCAACGGGAGGTATGTAAACTTGAGACACAATCGGTATAGTAACCGCAGTATGGAATTGACTTGTAGCCATGTGTCGACTCGAAGGACCATGTGAATAAGGTGGAGGGTGCACATTTGAAGAACTAGGGACAAAGGACGAAGGGATCTAAGTAATCAAGTACGTACTATTCCCTATCGTCACTCATCTCGGATTTGGTATCCTAATAGGATCACTAACCCTAGACCTAGGAGGGACATGTGATGTAACTTCCACCACTGGGATGGAAGGTGCAATGTGACTAGTGCTCCAAAAAATCTCCGCATGGTAAGGAATGATAATGCCCCTAGGCATAGTGTTAGGCTCGAAGTCAGATTCGACATGAAATGCCAAATCATGTGTAGGAAAACCAGACATACCATAACTACCATAGCTAGTGCTGGCGGGTTCAAAATGAGTCTCGGTGTCCTCTGGCATTCCATACTGGTAACGCGTCAAAGGGGAATCAACCCTAGAGTGAGTAGGTCTATCATGCATGGTTCCTATCTCTGAAATCAAAGGACCTAACTCAGCCAAATCGGGTGAAGGATCGTAAGTAGGAGTAAATTCCCCATTGTCTACACGAATGGGAGAAGGTGGTTCAGGAATACCTTCTAAATGGTATCCCATGGTGTGTGAATCAATGTGCGAAATAGTCCTCCTAGACTGTCTAGGTCTCTCTCCCAAAGGAGGAGGAGAAGTAGAAGGCGAAAGTCCCACTAAACGACGAGAACGGTGAGGAGCTGCACCCGAATCCACAATGACTCAAAAAATAGAAAAGACTCTCTATTTACGTAAACCCTAGGCCAACTATCGTGCACAGAGAAATCACTAATAAAATCTAAATCCAAATGCAAGCAAACAAGGGCTGGATAAGTGAGCTCCCGAATGAAGTATGTATGTCTTACCTAGGAGAGGCTTGAGACTCCCATACACAACAAGCGGAGGTACGTAACCAATTATTGTGGCCCTCAGCTTCAACGCGTAAAGAGACTATGCTATCCGACCCCAACCTAGCCGAGACACCCACAGAATAACCCCTGCAAAGTACCCCCTCGATAGCCTAGGTAAGGCCACTAAGGTCACCTCAATATAATCAATGCTCAGGAAGACAGTCGCAGGCGGGATTAACCGTATGGGAAGGGTAACAAAGCCCGAAACTCTCGAAAGAGCCCCCAGATATGAATACAATCTTGGAAATATCTCTGGTTCTACTCAGTTATGACTAGGGATCATCCCAATCAATAACCGCTCACACTGCCTCATGCTTAACTCCCTTTTGAGAGGAGGATCCTGAGAAACATTGTTTATACCAAGGATTTCACACACTCACCTAGACAGACACATACATGTTGTTGTTTAGTGATCTTGGATAATTTACTTACAATGAACTATTCCAAGATCCTAAAACCTAAGCTTGTTGGTGCACCCTATAACAAAAAAGAGTGTAGTTCATTTTAATTTAGCGTTGATTTTAATTGGATTTATTACTCAAAAATGGGATATGGTCGTGCAACTAATGGTATTATGACACAACATGAAGTAAAATGCACACCTAACAATCAATGCAAATGCATTGTGTCCATGAAAATAGGGTATGCTACTACAAGAAATGCACAATTTTTCTTCAAATGATGAATGCAAGCTTTCTTATATGAAGTCCTAACTAATACTCCAAAGAAAATCTAGTGCAAGTGAAATGCAAAATGCAAAATGCAATGCATGATGATAAGCAAATGTTTTTGGATTTTTTGAAATAAAACAAGATGCAAAAAGAAAAAGAATGATTGTACAACCCCTAGACTCTGCAAGAACACACAAAAAACACTCGAGAAAAGCACTAAGTTAAAATAACTCTAATGCACTAATCTCAAACAAAAAATAAAAAATGCCATGACAAGAACCTTCTTAAAAAAAAATTTAGCCTAAAAAAACGTTTCTGGTCAGAAACAGAGGTATAAACAGACTCAGGCAGTGCCAAAGGAGACTTAGAAAATATCAAAATTCACCCAGCAACCATTTAACTTCCACAAAAACGAAAAATCAAGGGCATACACGACTTTTCATAGTAAACCCGCGTGTATACGTGGAAATCGAAGAGAAACCCACGTGTATATGCGACTATGAGTTAAAAACTTGCATACAGGAAGAAAGGTGCATAAAATCAAGACAAATAGATAGGCTGAGACAAACTTCACACCAATCAGACACCACCAGGCATACATTCCCCCAGACCCGACACAGAAACAAGAGAGAAAGAGCAATTCAAATTCATTGAATGCCAATAGAACAACCCCCAAAGGACAACTACTAGGAACTCCCCAGCGGAGTCACCAATTCTATTACGGAGAGAAATTCTTATCGCTTGGGGTACCACAATATATAGTTTGACTCCAGAAATCAATCATTTCCAATATGCAATAGAAATTAAATGTCTAACACTAAAGGATCAGACCTCGTACCTTATTCCAGACGGTTGAAGTAGATCCCCATTGAGCTTTCCAACTTCGGCTTGAATTGATAGATTACTTCCTCAACAACAAGTAAACAATACAAGCATTCTATATATCATGGTGTTAGATCTATTCTAGCATATATAATCAATAATGTATAAGCATTTGACATAATCCAATGGATAAAATATTCATTCAAACACACATTATTGGACAGGAAAAGATATTTCTATTAATATAAATCAAAGATTACAAGATACAACCTCTGTTGGCACGTCCGCGAATCAGAGAAACTAAATCCTCCACTTGGGCCTCCACCACTTCAATCCTCCATCTCTAGATAGCAAGCTCACAACCAAAAGGCAAGCTTGGGAAGAACAAAAAAGTGCTCCAAGGGACAAAGGGATGCAGACTCAAGCATAAGTTCTGGCAACAATGGAGTATAGTTTCTTTGCTCTCAATTCTCTCTCTGCCTTCAATGTACCAAGGGGTTCCTTATATAGATTTTCAAAGGGGTAATGAAAGGTTGAATCGGAGCGATCTAAAGGCATATGGAAGGCCAGGAGTCAAATGAGTCAGATCCATGTCAAGGAAAACTCCAAAAGGATTTGGATTTTGTACACATCCTGATGTATGTGGTTTTAGTGGTAAAACCCGCGTATATACGTGCTTATAGGTTTAAAAGTTGTGTGTATCATTTTTCACATGTTTTTAGGGATGGTCAATGAAACATCAAAGGACAAAAAATGGTCCATGGGGTCTAAGGAGTCTGCAGTGGGACAGGGGAAGGCCATACAAAGTCTGATTCACCTGGAGTGGTGAAATCAGCTATAACATAGAGGGACATGGAAGGCCACAAATATGTGATCAACTGGGTGTGGTAAAATACGCTATAACATTTCCCACTGAAATATTTTGCTCACACTTGTCAAGGCATGTAAAGGGGAAGCTATGAAGGAGAAGTTCACAAATAACTTCCTCCAATATTGGGATTCTCCCAAGAAGTTTATAACATATGTTACATTATTTGGATTAGGCCAGTTTACAATGACCTTGACTTTAGACGGATTAATATTCAATTCACCAACCCCTACAATGTAACCTAGATAAACTAAATATGTCTTTACAAAATCAAATTTGGACATATTCAGGTACAATTTTTCCCTTACAATTACATCCAATACCTGTTTAACATGATTGACATGATCTTCCCAAGTTTGACTGGAAATCAAAACATCATTTAAGTAGAGTATAACAAAGTCATCAATGAAGGGCCTAAACACATCATTCATCACCCTCATAATGTTGCGGGTGCATTACAAATACCAAAGCCACCCATTCATACAATCCCTATTTAGTTTTGAAATAAGTCTTCCAAGTATCATTGTCATGAATATGGATTTGATGATAACCACTTTGTAAATCTAACTTAGTGAGAAAAGGATTGCATTCTTTAGTTGATCTAAAAGATCATCAATTCAATGAAGATGATACTTACTCCTTATTTTGATTTTGTTCATTTCCCTGTAATCAACACACATATGAAATTTGCAATATTTATTTGGCACCAAAATAATTGGTGAACCACATGGAGAGGAACTTGGTCGAATGACCCCTCTCTCAGTCAATTCTTGAACCTGTTTCTTTATCGCTACATTCTCATTAATGGAAGACCTGTACATACCAATATTATGAAGAGGTACATCCTACTCTAAATGAATTGGATGTTGAATTTCCCTTTTAGGAGGTAAGCCTTTAGGTTCTTGAAACAAAATATCATAATCAGATACCACATTTATCAATTCCTTTTTATGTTTAGGATCAAAACCTTTAAAGGATTTAGTTTTTACAACATATTTTTCTTTTACTATCATAATAACAAATTTCTTACTTTCATTTATTAATCTCTTCATTTGATTTGCAGAAACTAAAGAAAGATTAGTTTTCATGTGATGTGCATGAATGATATATTAAATACCATCCTTAGTGAGTTGATACTATTATATTCCCTATAAAATATAGGCTTCCTACTATACATAAATGGGCTACCCAACAAAATACCACATATATCGAATGGTAGCACACCTAGGTCTACCTCATTAACAAATCCAGAAGTGATGGAAAACCTAAGTCTACATTGTTTTGTGACTTGCAATTGTGCATTATAACATACCCATCCAAGTGGATATGGTTTAGGGTGTAACTTAGTTTCCAACTGTAATTTATTAACAATTTCTTCAGAAATGAGGTTCGCTTGTGATCCACTATAAAAAAGAGTATCATTTTTGGTATGTTTAGAGACTACTCTAATATGAAATAACTCACTCCTCTTTCTTTCATCAATGATAGGTTCATTTATTGAAAGAGAATAATAAGGAATTTTACCTTGAATGCTTGTAGCGACCACCTTAGTTTCATGCCTAGAATATGATCCCAAATCATATTGGATTGCTGCTGCTTTAGTCTTTTTTCCTTATTTGTTCCGAAAATTCTTAGGCTTGAGCTTTGGATGAAGTTTCCAACATGTGGAATCATCATGAAATTTATTATAACAATGAGTATAGGTAGGTTTATCTCCTTCCTTATTCACAATATATTTTGTGGAAATTGAACTCAAGATATAGAACAATTACACTCACAAAATTGCTAATCAAACATGCAAAATTCACACCAAAGGAGACTGAAATTGGAGCATAACACTAATCTATATTGAGTAAGTGTAAAATATCCAAACTTTTGAAGTAATAGGCTTCTGCAATATATAATTACATGAGATATTCAAATGCATAAATATGCCATTCGAAATAGTAAAAAAGTAGTCTGACCAAAAGTAGTCAAATCCCCCATAGGTGCACAAAGTAGTTTCCAAATATAGGTAGATGCTCACAAATTTTCTAAGTCAAGTGGTAAAGCTGAAGAGGGATGGAAAGAAAACCCCTATATTATTTTATTTGGAGAAAAGGAGGGAGGATGATCTGGGCAAAAAACAAGGAAACTACACCTAGTCTAGCTTTTCCTTTTGCCTTAATTCAGAAATAAAACAAAGCAACTTTTCAGAAAAAGAAGATATGCGCTTTACAGAATATGGAATAAAGCATACATGCTAAATTGGGTTTCCAGGATGTTTCCCAAGCGCTCCATGACTCATTTTTAGCATGTGTTGACTTCTAAGGCATGCAGAAGGCGGCTAGCATAGAATGGAATCTAGGAAACTAGGTAATAAGACAAAAATAATTAAATTATTGTCTAATATAGGTAACTATGGGTTGATTATTATAACACCCCCTTTAAGCCTGAATTTATGAGTAAATATCAGAAAACTATAGGGCCTAGCAACAAGGCTTAGTCACCCTTTACATATTTCTTGTCCATATAGCCAAGGAAAGAGGAAAAAACCCAGTGGGAAAATCCTCCCTTAAACATGGACAGGAAAAAAAAAATTTGGAAATATTGTCATCAATCATGCTTCAAAGCATGATCAACAATATCCAATAGTGATTTGAGATTGCTGAATGTATTCTCACAAAAAACTTTGGTGAATATGTGTGCTACTTGTTCTGAAGATGCACAGAAGAGTAGATCAATGGTACCATCATGCACAAGCTATCTGATGTAGTGCATATGGATCTCAATGTGCTTGGTTTGCTATATTTGAACTGGATCATTGCATATTCAAATGGTACTCTGATTATCACAGTATATAATAGTTGAAAAATCTGATTCGAAGCCACATTCTCCAAGTATCCCCTGCAACCACAAACATTGAGTTGCTACATTTAAAACTCCTCTATACTCTGCTTTTGTAGATGAGAGTGCTATGGCACTCTGCTTCTTACTTGACCAACTGATTGGTCCTTCTACAAGCATGAACACATATCCTGATGTATACTTTCGATCTATGTTGTCACTTTCCCAATCATTGTCAGTAAACCCAATCAAATCAAGACCATATTTTTCTTTGTAGAAGATCCCATGAGTTCTTGTTCCTTGAACAAAGTTTAGGATCCTTTTGGTTTCTCTCCAGTGGATCTCATGAGGCTGATCCATGTATCTCGAAGCCACACTAACTGCATAATACAGATCATCTCGAGTGTGTGTAAGATAAACCAAACACACAATCACTACCTATACAGTGTATTATTTACCATAGGAGAAGAACCTGCTTCTTCAATCTTAACTCCTGAAAGGAAGGGAGTCTTGCTTGGATTGCAATATTTCATGTTTAAATTGTTTAGAAAATCCAAATCATACTTGGACTAATGTACTTTTATTTCATGTTGGTATTGAGCAATTTCAAGACCCAAGAAATGGCTCAACAATCCCAAATATGTCATAGAAAATGCATGGTTCATTGCATCCTTCAAGGAGGCAATCTCTTTCTTTGAACTTCTTGTAATCAGTAGTTCATCCACATACAAGACAATAATCATCAAAGAACCATTAATCATCTTCAAATAGACATTAGTGTCAGAATTTCATCAAACAAAACTCAATGATAGCAAAAATCCATCAATCTTGGCATAGCAAGCCCTAGGGGCTTGCTTGAGCCCATACAATGATTTATTTAACCTCCATAATAAATATGGATTAGAAAAAAACCCTTCAGTTTGCTTCATGTAAATATCTTTAGTGATATATCCATTTATAAAATCACACTTCACATCCATGTGATGCACTTCCCACTGCTTCGAAGCTGCAATGGCTAGAGCTAGACTTATGGATTCCTTCTTTGCCACTGGTGAAAAGGTTTCATTGTAGTCAATACCATGTACTTGTGAGTAGCCCTTGGATACCAATATTTCCTTATATTTCAAAGGTGAACCATCAAACTCAAACTTAGTCTTGAAAACCCACTTACATTGAACTAGCTTCATCCCTGGGGGAAGATCAACTAGTTCCCAAGTGTTGTTCTTCTGGAGCGAGCTAAATTATTCTTTCATGGCTGTTTTCCATGTTGGATCATGTGCTACATATTCATATGTTTGTGGATCTAATTCAACAATCAGATAGCACTTCTCAGCAAATAGAGGATCTTTCACACAAATGGCACTCTCAAATTGAGATCTAGTCGTCCTAGTGTCACTAGGATTTCCATCTAGTTCCCCAGCTGCATGAATGGTCTTTGCTTCCCATTTTGGTCTTGTAGGAATTTTACGATATGAAATCAAATAATAATTTTTAGACATATCATAATAATCAAACTCATTCGTCTCTTCACTTACAAGCAATGGTTGTGGTGGTGAAGAGGACTCTCCAACTTCAACTACTACTAAAGGCTCTTCTTGGAACTAAACACTACTTTCAATGAAAGATTTGTTAGTGCTCAAGTTGATCAGATTTTACCCTCTTGAATCTTTAGAATACCCAACAAATAGGAACTCTCGGCTTTGGGGCTGTAAAGCCTTCCTCTTTTCAGTTGGAATTCTAGCCCAAGCCTTTGAGCCAAAAATCCTGAAATGGGTCACATCTGGCTTGTGTACAATCCAAGATTCGAAAGGAGTCATACCATCAAGCTTCTTATCAAGAACCCTATTCTATATGTAAGATGTAAAATTTATAGCCTCGGCCCAAAACTTTGGTGGCAAAGTCTTAGCCTCCATCATGCAGGTTGCCATCTCCTTCAGTGATATGTTCTTTCTCTTAGCAACACCATTTTGTTGTGGTGTGTAAGGGATCGAGTGCTGCATATGAATACCTGCATATTTACAATACTGAATGAACTTAGACTTGACATACTCATCACCATTGTTATATCTGAGGATCTTGAGTTTCCTCCCAGACTGGTTTTCAACCAAGGCTCTAAAGACTTTGAAGAGGTCAAAAACCTCAGACTTATGCTTTTAGGAAGTGAACCCAACAATACCTGGAAAATTCATCTATGAAGGTTAGTGCATATTTGGCTTGAATCATGGAAATATGAGGGAATGGACCAGCAATGTCACTGTGGATCAGCGCAAGATGTGTATAGGTTCTCTCATGACTAGCTTTCTCATACTTGTGCTCTGGGTGTTTTCCTAGGATACAACCTTGACATACTCCCTTAGAAAACTTGATCTTTGGTAACCCTATGACCATATCTTTTTCACTCAAATCAGAAAGATACTTGTATTTAATATGG
The DNA here is from genome assembly GCA_001517045.1 of Pseudotsuga menziesii. Taxonomy (NCBI): domain Eukaryota; kingdom Viridiplantae; phylum Streptophyta; class Pinopsida; order Pinales; family Pinaceae; genus Pseudotsuga; species Pseudotsuga menziesii. The sequence goes on from LPNX010885682.1 coordinate 216,726, forward strand.
CCAAATATTTCATGCCAAATCTTGCTTTCTTCATTAGCATGAATCAGAAGAGCAGAGGGGTTTGAGTAGGGTAGAAAATGGGAAAACTTGCATACCTTCGAAGTGTGATCAACAACAACTTTTTCTATGACTTTACCATTAGAAATCTCGGTGATTTCAACATCATCAGGGGATAAGATGACCTTATTTGGAGACCCAGTATGAGTCATCTAATACACTGACAAGAGATTAGAGGCAAGACCTGGAACATACAACACATTATTGAACTTACCATGGTCAAGATCAATCCTTCCCTTCCCCAAACTATCAGTGAGAGAGTCATCTTTCAAAAATATTGGTGGACCTTTCAACATGTCAAGAGATGATAATTTATCTATTGTCAAAACCATATGTCTAAAATCTCTAGAGTCTATGATGAATCTAGGTGAGCTTGATGTGCGAGCAACCAAGGCATGCACTCTCTCTCTGTCCTTTTAATTTGATCCTCCTTCCTTCTTCTTTGAGCAACCAGGAAGGGATAGGTTATTATTCTCTAGGATTTGGGTCAACATGTCAATTTTCTTCTCCATACAAGATCTCTCAAGATGATAGCCCTTACTACAGTATGCGTACTTGCTCATTTCTCCTTCGTTCTTCTTCTTCTGGGAGTTCTTCTTGGAACCTTGGGGCTCCTCTTGAGACTTGTTCTGTCTCTCTTTTGCTTAAGTGGATTTTTATCTTTTTTCTTTCTTTCTGAATCTACCCTTGAATCTCAAACAACCAAATCTTGTTCTTTGGAAGGTTTTATGGTGCCCATCATCACCAACTTATCTTGCTCCTATGTGAGGGATTCCATGAACTCTGCAAGCTTAGGAATCTTCCAGGCTCAAGCTATCAACTTGGTGGCATGGAAGGTCAAAAAAAAAATTGAATAGTTAGTACAAAGCTTAGAGAGTATGGCCAAGACCAGTTTCTCTTCCTTCTTTTCAATCCCACACTGTTTCAATTGCAAAACAAGGGCCTTAAACTTGGAAAAGTAGAGTTGCAATGATTCAAAGCTATTGGGACTCAAGGAGATCAGATCATTCTTGATTTGATGTCCTCTCATTTCTTCTGTATTTCCAAAAATATCTTCTAGCTTCTCCCACACTTCATTAGGTGATTCCAATCCATCAAGATGGAAGAGGAGGTCTCTTGAAATGCTCAGACATAAAAGCCCATAGGCCTCATTACTCCTGTTTTGCCATATAATTTTCTCTACGGCTACATTGGGCTCTGCCTCAGTTTCCATAGTCACCCTTTAGATACCTTTCTCTCTCAACAATATATCCATCTCATCTTTCAACTCAAATAAATTGAATGGAGTCAAGATGATCTTCTAAGATTGGTCCATAGCTAAAAAACTATGCCCTCTAGTCAGCAGAATGCGCTCCCGGTCAAGATGGAGAACCTGCAATAAAAATTTGGAAGGAGATAAATCGATCTAAAAAGGCTTTGATACCATGTGGAAATTGAACCCAATAGATAGAACAATTACATTCACAAAATTGCTAATCAAACATACAAAATTCACACGAAAGGAGACTGAAATTGGAGCATAACACTAATTTGTATTGAGTAAGTGTACAATAGACAACCTTTTGAAGTAATAGGATGCTAAAATATATAATTACATGATATATTCAAATGCACAAATATGCCATTCTAAATAGTAAAAAAGCAGGCTTACCAAAACTAGTCAAATCCCCCATAGGTGCATAAAGTAGTTTCCAAATCTAGGTAGATTCCCATGAATTTGCTAAGTCAAGTGGGAAAGATAAATAGGGATGGAAATACAACTCATACATGATTTTATTTGGAGAAAAGGAGGGAGGATGAGGTGGGAAAAAAACAAGGCAACTACACCTAGTCTAGTTTTTCCTTTTGCCTTAATTCAGAAATAAAACAAGGCAGCTTTATAGAAAAAGAAGATATGCGCTTTAGAGAATATGGATTAAAGAAAAAATTCTAAATTGGGTTTCTGGGATGTTTCCCAAGCACTCCAAGACTCAGTTTTAGCATGTGTTGACTTGTAAGGCATGTAGAAGGAAACCAACATAGAATGGAATCTAGGAAACTAGGTAATAAGACAAAAATAATTAAATTAATGTCTAATGTAGGTAACTATGGGTTGATTATTCTAACAAATGTGTGTTTACCTTTCCCATTACATTTAAACTTGTGTCCATCTGGTTTGAAAGTTTTTATGGAAAATTTCTCTTTGGTATTCTTCCCCTTCATCTCTATGTGAGTTTCTTGAACACATAGCTAATTAAGGTTAGTCATATTAAACATCAATATCATATGATTTAAATAACTATTCAATCCTCCTATATACTTGAGAAGAGTTTCCTGGGTGTAGAAAGGTATACCAAGTACCGATTCTCTTTTTTAGAAATCTTGTGTGTAATCTTGCACACTTTGTCCCTTACCTTGCCTCAGATTCTTCCAGTACATCATATCATGCTTCATGTACCCTAATGGATACAACTAATGTTTTTGTTGGAATAATAAAAACCTATTCCCATACATAGGATAATAAATTTAATCTTTTTTATTAGATTCCTAGGTCCTACACTAGCTAGTTGGCATCCACTTGCATTTATGTGGTCAAACTTGTCTAAAATTCCTTCAGTATAACTTTGGAAAGATTCTGGATAATTCTTAGACACCCCATATACTTTCCAATATTAGCAAGTGCACTTTCCTTCTTTATTTAATGCTTTCTACTTTTCAACAACTTTTAAAGAAAAAGGTGAAAGCTAGTCTAAGGCAACTTCCTAGTTTATGTCACAAATCACCCTCCTTATTTTTCTCTCCTAAAACCATGAATTTTTCCACTTTCCTTAACTTATCATATGTACCAACTCAATCAGTCAATCTGTGAGCATATTGACTGGTTTGGAAAGTGCTTTATGCACTTATGGGGGATTTTGACTAGTTTAATAAGCCTACTTTTGTACTGTTTCGAATAACATCTTTATGACTTCGAATATTTTATGTAATTATATATTTGAGCAACCTATTAAGACACAATTTTTTCTTATGTAAACTTAATCAATAGAATTTTATGTTATGTACCATATTCAATCTCCATTTTGAGTATATCTTGCATGTTTGACTAGTAATTTTGTGAGTGTAATTGAGCTACAAATTGGGATTAATTTACACATGGTATTAGATCCTTGGTTGATCAGTTATTCTCCTTATATATTTATTTTTCAGGGTTGACATCAATCACTGGGAGCGCATTCTGTCTATTCAAGGGTGCAGTTGTTGAAGATGGATCAATCTCACCATATCATATTGACTCCATTCAACTACTTCGAATGTAAGGAACAAATGGAGATTCTAATGAGTAAGGGCCTCTATAGAGTGACCATGGAAATTGAATCCGATCCTAATGCAACAACAAAGAATATCAAATGGCACAATAGGAGAGATGAGGCCTATAGTCTCTTATAGCACTTCCAGAGACCTTCTTTTCCATCTTGATGGATTGTCATCACCAAATGAAGTATGGGAGAAAATTCAAAATTTGTTTGGGAATACTAATACAATGAGAGGTCATCAACTAGATAACGAGATGATTCCACTGATTCCAAGCAACTTCAAATTATTGCAAGTCTATTTCTCCAAATTCAAATCACTCATTTTGTAGCTAAAAAATGTGGTATAGACACTAAATATGATCAAATAGCCTTGGTTATTATTTCAAAGATTTTCCATGACTACTCGATATTTTTTTCAAGCTTCCATGCCCCCAAGTTGACAGCTTGAACCTGGAAGATTCCTTGAATGACATATTTCATGGAATCCTTCACTTATAAGCAAGACAAATTGGTAATCATGGGTGCCATCAAACCTTTAAAATATCAATCTTTGGTTGCTAGATATTCCAAGATGGATGTTGGCACAAACCCAACAAAAAAAACCTAGTCAATAGGGGTTCCAACACGATCGACAACTAGACCACTGTGATATCCCTGAGCACTGGCCCAAATAGGTTTTATCCTAGCCAACAACACCCACAGAGCAGATGAGGTCTCACTCGAGATGTTCGAGGGAGAGCTGACAGAACCAAGTTTTCATAGAACAAGAAGGGACAATGTAGCATCAACTTAACAACTCAACAAAACATCAATAGATATTACCATTTACTTAAGCATTCACACAATCATTCATCATTATTCTTCATTAGATCACATAATTCCATTATAATTGCAGTAAACATATTGATGCACAAACAGATCCAGTAAAATAACATCATTTAAAGCAGGAAAACATCACATCATAGATCCATGTCGCATATTTAATTAACATTCATCTTAGATTTGTAGGGAATAAAATAGTATAACATAATGATGCAATAGTTCAATTCAACTTCCTCCTTGTCATGTTAATCCAAAAATCACAGTTCACAGATCGACAGATCTCAGTTCAATACTCACAAATAGTCTCCTTTATCTCAATAAATATCTCTCCAATATATCTAATACTTTCTATTCAACATCTATTTATAGGCTTACTCCTTTACATTCAAGGTCCACTCAGACAACTTCTAAATAATTCTTAACTGATTCAACAAAATGATGACCAATATCCACAAAATATGGTCCAAAACAACAAAAGGTGACACAAAATATAAAATATATTCTAATCTACACTTTGCACACTAATATTCTTCTTGCGCGGTGTCTTTGAGGTTGCGCAACATCCATGATGTTGCACAACTAGTGTATCCAAAACCCCTTTCCAACAGGCCCACAACAGAATCTTGTGGCTCGCCCTTGCAGCACGCTAACTAGACATGGTGTACTCATTGATCTTGATCCTGAAATCTTCATACTGCTGAGTAATTTCTTTCACCGGTCCTTTGATCCTTTTAGTGATATCCTAGATTGCTTTTAGATCATGGGTGAATGGGTGCTCAACCATCTTCTTATTGATCTCTTTCTTTCCTTCTTGGGCCGCCTCGAGCACAGAAACCACTTTCACCAATAGTTGCACTCCAATATATTGGAACTCATCTAACTGTGCATTGCATCGATACTTCCTTTCTCTTTCCTTCACTCCCCACTACTGCAACTACTTTATCTATGCTTCCCTGATGATCTACATCATCAAGGGAATCTCTCTCAATGGTGTCTTCAAGGTCGCCAGTTGTCCGACCGCTTCTTATAACTGTGCATTCAGTTGCTCCAACTGCTCATCCTACACTATGCTACCCAAAAACTACGTAGTCACATCCATCACTTTCTTGGAATCTTGCTCTAACTCGTCGAGCTGTGTTTTCAACTCTTCTATCTCACCCTTCTCGCACTTCTATTTTCTCTGGTGGCATGGTTGGGTGCACCAGAGCCTCCAAAATACTATTCTCACTCTGCAACTTGGAAATAACAACCACGATTCACTTTTCTCTGGCCACCGCATCTAGCTCCATGGTACTCTCTAAGACATACTAATAGGAATCCACAATTGCCACTTCCAACTCGACGTGGCTATCAAAAAGGTGTGCCTTCTCAACAATGAGGTGATTTGTTTCCTTCTTCAGCTCTGTGATCTCCTCGACAGTCTTGATTTGTAACTCCTCTTGGGATTTTTGTAAATATTTGATCTCTTGTGATTTCTCTTATAAAAACTTCTCCTTTGCTTGTTGAAGTTCTTCGACCTCCTTCTGCACTTTCTCCTCTTTCTCTTGCAAGCGCAAGTACCAGTTACTGATCTCTTTCTGTCTTTCTGCCATCTCCTAGTTGTTGACACACTACAAGTGTACTAATGTATGTGTAGAAATAAAGTTGATATCTAATGATACATCCTGCAACTGATGACCCCTCTGACAGTCTTGGTAATTTTCTTTGACCAATTATTGATGACCACTCAGCACATGTGACCACCTCTGAATTACATTGAATTGGGCAGTTCTTCTTGACCACTTTACTGGAAAAAATCCTTGCATAAATACGTACTGCACGGTCATTGATACTATTAATTTTGTATTCCCTACCATTGCGCTCTAGAGCATAGAGCTTCTTCAGTTTTGTTGCCAACTTCCTGTCATTATCTTTGCTGTGGAAATATTATGAGGGGTTTGGCCCATCCTTGGGAAGCCATGTTATCTCTGATATTAACCCCATCATGACTTCAACTGGCTCATCTAACCACAAAAACTGTAATGTCCCCGACCCTCCGACCGATGAAGAGGATGCAACCATGGCGCTAACCATCCGGGCTACCAGCCCCATGAACGTGTGAACTCATAAAAATGATGAAATGTTGAAATAGAATGCTGATAATGGGATGCATTGAAGTGGTACATACACAGATGCAATTAATTATCATACACAGCGGAAGCAACATACATTCATGCAAGCATTCATTCAACATGTTCATCATATTCATTAACATAAAATATGATTGCAGAAGTAAAATAAACAAGATTACTTATCTTATCAAGAACTCGTTCCGCAACTAGCTATGTCACTGCAACGTTCCACCCAACCATAGGCCAACATGCTCCTTAATCTCTCAGCAATGCTACCACCCCCGATCTGGGCATGATTCTCCAAGGAATAAGGGAACAAGTAGGCTTACACATAGCCAAGGATACACAAAACATAGACAAGCCAACACAGTTGGGTTTATCAGGCCATCAAGGAGTTGGGAAAGGATAAATACTAAGCTGGTGAGCCCATTACAGAGCTAGGAACACCTACACCAGAACTAGCCTAACTTCTAAGACACCCACACACACCCAACACAAGGAATCAGTCCCTTCTCTACTACACAGTCCCTCAGGCCTTGCATTCCCTTCCAGTGCTATTCAGGGGTTGTGGAGAAGAAATCCATCCCTCTAGCTCTGTCTGTGTGGTTTCCAAACACACCAGGTTTATCAAAGCAAGCCAAGCCCCCATCCCTACTCCCAACACAGTCCGGAGACTAACCATTGCACACATGCAATCAATCAGCTGTCACAGCTTAAATAGGGAAAACGACTCCTGATTTGTTCTTGGCCCTATCGTGGCCAAAACGACTCCAAACGACCTACAATAGCCCCAAAGTGCAACAACAAACACAACTCATGACATGGGGAAGCAACAGTCCCAAATGCAACAGCAAATGAAATCACAACATGGGGAAAGACGGCAGTCCATCCTGGACAACTAAGCAAGTGGAAAAGAATTACACAGATTGCAACATAGTCCCTGAGCGTAAATGGCTCTCCACAGGAAAATCATGGGTGACAGTGAGTGAACGGCTCCCATCTTGCTGCGTGAGTAACAACAATGTAGAACCCACACTCATCCTGTGAGGAAAGGATACAGCCACACCATCCGCAAATCCATAGAGGAAAAATGACATGGGTAAAACCAGGAAAGTCCCGTGCGTGAGAGAGAACAAGAATTCCCTGCATGAGGATGAACAGCTCTACCTCTGCGCGTGGATGAGCATACAATCATGAGGCCTGTGTAGTGGAGCGTGCGTGAGTGTCTCAGCACTGTCATGGAAAAAAAAGAGTCGAATGATGGAGTGTTCACTTCCTTTCTCCTAACATGAGGTTCATTGCTAGTGGAGTGTGCGGGTGGGAAAGGACTGGCAATCCTGCCACCCCCACTCCCAAAACAATAACTGCATCAACTAACAGCAGCATTTATTAATTGTGGTGGTTGGATAAAACAAGGAAAGATGATACATGGCTTTTTCCCTCATTGGCCAAGGTTTGACATTCCCCCACCCTTATCCTTGTGAAAACCATGCCCCTTCTCAATTTAGTTTCCGCGAACGTAGCTGGTCGGGTTCATTTAATTAAATATGCATATTTACATGGTGACAAAACCCAATATGTATGCCGCATGCCCCGATATAACATCGGTGACAAATTTAAATCCAAAACATAGCATAACCAATCATTGGTGGGGCCTTGGCCTTTAGCTTAGCACCATGATCATTTACTATATATTCATCATGTACATTTAATGCAACGAGGTCAAAACTGGGGTGTTACATTCCCCTCCCCCTTCAATAGCACTGTCCTCAGTGCTTTACAAAATTTGAACAAAATGCTACACTGGTATTGCCTCAGTGTTCTGCAAAATTGAACAAAAATGGATGTGCCAATTGCATGGCATCCTCCAGCTCCCATGTAGCCTCTTCAGGTCCGTAGTGCTCCCATTGCACCTTTACTTGACCTATGGCCTAGTTTCGGAGCATTGTGACCTTCCTGTCGAGGATTCGCATTGGCTCGATTCGAAACTCTCCCTCGGGTTCCACCTGAATCACATCCCAATTTATCACGTGGTTAGGATCATGTACATATCTCTTAAGAAAAGAAACATGAAAAAAATTATGAGCTCTAGTGCTAGCAGGAAATGCAATTCTATATGCAACTAGCCCTATTCTTTCAAGCACTTCAAACAGCCCACAATATCTTGGTGACAACTTGGCACAACTTCCAAGTTTCAAGGAACTCTTCCTTGCCCTCACTCTGAGGTAAACATGATCCCCAACACTGAACTCCCTGTTCACCCTATGCTTATCCGCATAGCTTTTCTGTCTATCCTGTGTTGCTTTCAGATTCTGCCTGATCTTTACAACCTCTTGCTCCATTTCCCTAAGCAATTCTGGTCCAAGCACAATCTTGTTCACCGGGTTGTCCCAAGTCACTGGTGTCCTACACCTTCTTCCATACAAAGCTTCATACGAACTCATCCCCAAGGATGCCTGCTGTCCATTGTTATAAGAAAACTCTACCAAGTGTAAGTAATCTTCCCACTTGGTTGGTTTGTCCATTACCTACATGTGAAGCATGTCTTCAAGCACCTGATTAACTCTCTCTGTTTTCCCATCTATCTGAGGATGGTATGTAGTGCTGAAGTTTAGCTTTGTACCCAAATATGCAAACAACCCCTTCCAAAAGTTGGAAGTAAACTTGACATCTCTGTCAGAGACTATTGCCTTCGACAATCCATGCAATTTGAATATCTCCTTCATGAAGATCTTTTCAATGTCATCAGTCTTATGCGTAGACTTAACCGGTATAAAATGCACAACTTAGTCAACTTGTCTACCACAACCATGATGGAATCATGTTATCTCCAAGTCATCGGCAATCCTGTAATAAAATCCATGGAAATAACTTCCCATTTCCATTCTGGAACTGGCAAAGGCTGCAACAAACCTACTGGATGTTGATGTTCAACCTTTACCTATTGACATTTCATACACCTTGAAATGTACTCAGCCATATCCCTTTTCATTCATGGCCAAAAGTACTACTTTCTAGCTGTAGCAATTGTCTTCTGATATCCTGGGTGACCAGAATACAGAGCTTGATGGATTTCATCCATGACAACTCTCCTCAAATCTGCTACATCTAGAATATAAATTCTACCTTTGTAAGTGAGAAGTCCATATTCTTCCAATTTATATCCCTCATACTTCTTCTCAAGACTTTGTTCTTGCAATTTGTCTTGTACCTGCTCATACAATTCATCTCCAGCAGCATGACTAACAATCTGCTGCCTCAAATCTGATTGGCAAATACTAAGAGATGCCACATGCATTTCCTGCACTTTCCTGCTGAGTGCATCAGCTACCTTATTTTCCTTTCCCTTTATGTGCTTGATTTCAAAATCAAACTCACATAAAAATTCCAGCCATCTTGCTTGCCTAGCATTCAGAGTAGGCTGATCAAATAGATACTTCAGACCACAGTGGTCTGTTCTGATCTCAAATCTTCTACCCATCAAGTTATGCCTCCACATATTGAGAGCATGTACTATGGCTGCAAGCTCTAGATCATGAGTGGCAAAGTTCTTCTCATGCTCCTTCATCTTTCTTGACTCATAACATATCACATGGTTTTCCTGCATAAGGACTCCTCCAAGCCCTTGTCCGCATGCATCGGTACACACCACAAAATCTTTCTCTGGATCGGCAACCTTCAATACTGGTGCACTGGTGAGACCAAATGGTACCACTACAAACTCATAATGCCCATACCTTGTCCTGAAGGCTATCTTATGAATGTCTTCATCCTTGATTCTCACATGATGGTAACTAGACCTCAAGTCAATCTTGGAAAATACCTTTGCTCCTCTCATTTGATCAAATAGGTCATCAATCCTAGGTAAAGGATATTTATTCTTCATAGTAACCTTGTTCAATTGTCTATAATCAATACACAACCTGAGTGTACCATCTTTCTTCTTTACAAACAGAACTGGTGCTCCCCAAGGAGACACACAGTTGGATATACTTCTTTTCCAACAACTCTTGTAGTTGCATCTTCAATTCTAGCATCTCCGGTGTACTCATCCTGTAGGGTTCCTTGGACAGTAGTGCTGCTCCTGGCACAAGTTCAATTGTGAAGTCAATGTCCCTCTTTGGAGGAAGCCCTGGAATCTCATTAGGAAACACATCCCTGAATTCCTGTAACACTTGATAGTCCTCCAGCCTAGGAGTTTCATCTCCTGATGTCTCCAAAATATGAGCTGCATACAACTGGCAACCCTTCCTACAGAACTTCTTCAATTGCATTGCTGAAACCTGCCGTACTGAAATCACCTTTAGAATACCTTTCACAACTACTAGGTTCCCTTCCTCATTCATGCATTCGAAAGTCTTATTGTAACAGTCAAGCTTCACCCTGTGAGATTCTAACCAGTCCATTCCAATGAGAACATCATAGGAACCAAGCGGTAGAACATTTAGATCTACACGAGTGACCAATCCATTCATGACCAATGGACATCTCTCTACCACTTCACTAACCTTTCTCTTAGTGCCAGTGGCTAGCTGAACTAACCAAGACTTCCTATGCTTTACTTTCTTAAAAGCACAAATCTCCACTACTCTAGGAGTAATGTAACTATGCGTAGAACCAGGGTCAATCAAAATAGAAACAGATTGCTCAACAATCTTACCTGCTACTTCAACCACAGTTAACTGGTGATCTTCCTGGTGGTCCTCCAGTGCTGCATAAATCCTAGGGACTACCATTGCTACTTGACCCACTGTTTCTGCTTCTTGAATGTTATAAACTGGTCTTGCACTCTCATTCTCGAGTGGACAATTCCTGCGCATGTGGGGTCCCCCACATTTCCAACATTGAAGTGGCCCTCTATTCTATTGTGGATCCTTAGGATTTTCTCCTGTCACTCCGACTGGCTTACTCGCAGCTTGGGATATATGCTTCTGCTGATTCCTGAAGTTAGAAGGTTTGAAACCTTTCTTTCTCTGGTCAAACTTCTCATTCTTCTTGTCCTTCCATGCCTTATGGTAATCACGTTTAACTTTGCTTTGCTCATAGCAATACTTAGCCTTCCTTATTGCTTCTTCAAGAGTTCTAGGTTCATAAAACTCAATTCTATCTTTGTGAGATTGAGTTAATCCACTCAGAAAATGTTGGACCTTCACTTTTTCATCTCTAATGTACTGGACATACCTCAACAGCTACAAAAACTTATTTTCATATTCTTCCATGGTTTGTTGTCCCAATCTCAACTCATGGAACTCCTTAATCTTGTCATCATAATACCTGTTAGAAAGGTATTTTTGCCTGAAATACTTCTTGAACTATTTCCACTTAAGTCTCCTTTCACTGATCCTCTTTACTTGCTTGAAGTGTTCCCACCAAATGGATGCTCCTCCATTTAGATTGAATATGGCAACTCTTGCCTTCATGTTTCTCGAATAATCATGCACTTGAAAGTACTTCTTTATCCCAAGAAGCCAAGCTTCAGCCTCTTGTCCAGTCTTCACCTCACCATCAAACATAGGAGGTTTAGCTTTCTTAAATTCATCTCGAGAGCGATCCCTATGGTGTCTCTTTCTTTTCCTTTTATGAGAAGAAGAACTTGAATCCCCCCTGGATTCTTTCAAATCAGATGATCCACTAAATGTCCTTCTCCTTCTCCTAGTACTGCTCTTACTGCCTTCTGGTCTTGCTGTACCTCATCCAGAGTCTATCTTTCTATGTAAGTCTGTCAAACTCTACAACATAGAAGCATTCAACTGATGCTGCTCTTCCTGGGCTTTAATCAAGCTTCTCATGGTGGCTGCAACATCTGACGGTGTCTCTTGGAATCTCCTTCCATTAGACTCTATGTCATCATTCCTATTACGGACATTTTCTCCCATGGCATCTCGCACATGCTCATAAGAATCCCGAGCATCATATCCGTCATGGGTTCTCATGATTGAACCACCACTTACTTACCAAACTGCACTACCTGGAATACTACTCTTGAAGGTGGATATGATTATGCAAATGTGTTAGTAACACAACTGTTAGATGAATAACATTGATATAATCCAACCTTACTTACCTTCTCCTAGAAAAAATTATAAAAGTACAAGTTTTCCCAAAACATAGAATTTTCTTCCTCAAAGAACAACTTTCTCAGGGGGACGGCGGAGGTCGAGGAGGCTTGCCCCCTTACAGGACGGGTCGAGGGCAGCGCCCTTGTTTTTTTTTTGTTGTAAATCATGGGTTTTCACGCAATTTGGCGCACAAGATCACTGCCACTTTTCTCCTATTCAGCCTCGAAAATCCACTGAAAGACAGCTGAAAAACAGTCGAAATCTACTGGAAAATCCCACTCAAAATTTCCTTGTACAGGATCGGGTCTCATCTCAACTAACATTCCGACGTCTCGACAATCAAAAAAAGTAGCTTCTCCGCTGTTCATCGGTGATTGAGTGCACTGTTCGTCGGGGGAGTAGTTCACTAAATAGCTGCAACGGTGGGTAGCGATCCCACTACGAGTTCCGTGGATCATAAACTCATCGGCTGTTGGAAGCTCTATCCACTAACCATCTCCGATGGCCGATGATTCCTAGACTTAGAGAAATTTTTAAAATTTTCCCTCTTAGTCTTCCTTCTCACCGCTTCCTCGGCTCAATTCTCTTCTTTTCGTCAACGAATTAGTTCCATCAGCAGCCGCAATGGTGAAACACAATCTTTGATCTTCTCCCGATCGGCGGCCCAATCTGCCAAGGCATAACCCGATCGGTATCGGTATTCTCTTTTCATCGAAAGACTAGTGCTCTAGGCTTCCGAAACGGCGACACATGAAACACTATCTTCTTCTGATAGTTGACGATTTAAGCCTTAGAAAATTTTTAAACTTTCTTCACGGCGTCGGCGGTCAGAGGCCTTACCCGTCGGACGCATAATTGTCTAGCCATCCGCAACGGCGGGCGCTCGATCAATTATTTTCTGCTGACAGATGTTGAACACTTAGAAAAAATTTCGCAGTTTTCCTTCCAAATGTCCTCCGTCGGGTACACTTCCACCTAGCTCTTCCGCTACATCGGAAGTCTTTCCCACTAAGTGTTCCGACGAACCGACAGTTCAAACACTTAGACAAATTTTTAAATTTTCCAGTCATTCACTGATTTCTACTGGGCAGAAAGAAATCCCGCCTCTTTCACTGCATCCTTCATGGCTCATTCAGGCCCTTGCTGCAACATGGGCTCTGATACCACACTGTAACATCCCCGACCCTCCGACCGGCGAAAAGGATGCGACCATGGCGCTAACCATCCGGGCTACCAGCCCCATGAACGTGTGAACTCATAAAAATGCTGAAATTTTGAAACAGAATGTTGATAACGGGATGCATTGAAGTGGTACATACACAGATGCAATTATTTATCATACACAGCAGAAGCAACATACATTCATGCAAGCATTCATTCAACATGTTCATCACATTCATTAACAGAAAACATGATTGCAGAAGTAAAATAAACAAGATTACTTATCTTATCAAGAACTCGTTCCGCAACCAGCTACGTCGCTGCAACGTTCCACCCAACCATAGGCCAACGTTCTCCTTAATCTCTCAGCAACGCTACCACCCCCGAGCTGGGCATGATTCTCCAAGGAATAAGGGAACAAGCAGGCTTACACATAGACAAGAATACACAAAACACAACCAAGCCAACATAGTTGGGTTTATCAGGACATCAAGGAGTTGGGAAAGGCTAAATGCTAAGCTGGTGAGCCCATTACAGAGCTAGGAACATCTACACCAGAACTAGCCTGACTTCTAAGACACCCACACACACCCAACACAAGGAATCAGTTCCTCAGGCCCTGCATTCCCTTCCAGTGCTATTCAGGGGTTGTGGAGAAGAAAGCCAGCCCTCTAGCTCTGTCTGTGTGGTTTCCAAACACACCAAGTTTATCAAGCAAACCAAGCCCCCATCCCTGCTCCCAACATAGTCCGAAGACTAACCATTGCACACATGCAATCAATCGGTTGTCACAGCTTAAATAGGGAAAATGACTCCTGATTCATTCTTGGCCCTATCATGGCCAAAACAACTCCAAACAACCTACAGCAGCCCCAAAGCACAACAGTAAACACAGCTCATGACATGGGGAAGCAACAGTCCCAAACGCAACAGCAAATGCAATCACAACATGAGGAAAGACAGCAGTCCGTCCTGGACAACTAAGCAAGCGGGAAATAATTACACAGATCGCAACACAGTCCCTAAGCGTAAATGGCTCTCCACAGGAAAATCATGGGTGATAGTGACTGAACTGCTCCCAGCTTGCTGCGTGAGTAACAACAATGCAAAACCCACACTCATCCTATGAGGAAAGGATATAGCCACACCATCCGCAAATCCGTAGAGGAAAAATGATGTGGGTAAAACCAGGAAAGTCCTGTGCATGAGAGAGAACAAGAATTCCCTGCACGAGGATGAACAGCTCTACCTCTGCGCATGGATGAACAGACAATTGTGAGGCCTATGTAGTGGAGGGTGAGTGAGTGTCTCAGCAATTTCATGGAAAAAAAAAGAGTCGAATGATGGAGTGTTCGCTTCCTTTCTCCCAACATGAGGTTCATTGCTGGTGGAGTGTGCGGGTGGGAAAGGACTAGAAATCCTGCCACCCCCACTCCTAAAACAATAACTACCTCAACTAACAGCAGCAGTTATTAATTGTGGTGGTTGTCTAAAAGAAGGAAAGATGATACATGGATTTTTTCCTCATTGGCCAAGTTTTGACATTCCCCCACCCTTATCCTTGTGAAAATCATTCCCCTTCTTAATTTAGTTGCCGCGAACGTAGCTGGTCGGGTTCATTTAATTAAATATGCATATTTACATGATGACAAAACCCAATATGTATGCCGCATGCCCCGATATACCATCGGTGACAAATTTAAATCCAAAACATAGCATAACCAATCAATGGTGGGGCCTTGGCCTTTAGCTCCGCACCATGATCATTTACAATATATTCATCATGTACATTTAATGCAACAGGGTCAAAACCGGGGTGTTACATCCTACCATGGAAGCATGCCAAAAGATGCTTCATGCATGGATTTACTTTAGTTGGCCTCCAAAAGTGCGGCATGTTAATTAACCCGAGTAAGCTGGCTCTAGCCATCCCATTGTCCCAGTCCTCCAGGATGCGCTCTATCGGCCCACCTTCGACCGCTACCATTGGCACATGGTTTGTGTGTAATGTCTTCTAGTGTGAGAAAGTCATGGTATTCATATTTCTTATTCATCAGCATGGGCACAATATCAAAAGTGCATACCATCCCTTTTGGTATCTCCAACATCCTTATCTGATACTTCTGATTTTTTGCGAACTTCTTGGCCTTTGCACCAGGCTGACTAGGAGGTGTATATACAAGGATTTCCTTGACAAACACCCCTGATCGAGCTGAAAAATCCATAACTCCCGAGCTTGATGGCCTCATATGTGTAGTTTCTTCTCCTTGCGCCCTTGCAGACATTCTGGTCTGTCTTTTATGTGGCGTTGGAGAGCTAGGATTCTACCCCTTTCTCTTCTTCTTCGGCACCGTCAACGATCTGACTTGCATACTGGCTACTTCTTCCATGATTGTTACTGTTCTGATCGGTGAATATTTCTCACTTGAAATATCTACAGTGTCTGGGATGCTCTACATGTAGCACCAATTCCATGCAAGACTCAATAGCCACTCACCCTTTATGGACTTAGCAACTTACTCAATCCACTCAAAGTCACCTGGAAAATCACTCTACAACTCTGTATTTATTGCAACTCAACTCAACTATACACAATGGTGTCTTTCTACCATGTTGAGCTCCCCTTTTATAGCACTAAATCAAATCATACTCATCATTACTAAATCAATGCAATCATCATGACCAAATCATGCATTAACTACCCAAATCTGCTGACGATTCTGCCAAACCAATGGTCGGATCCGCCATCATTACGTGTCACTTCAATAAGCTTAACCTTAACTACTTTTAACTATCTTCATTTATTACCGATTTGAATTATATGCACATCCTTGTGGTTGTCACAGCATGACCTCGTGACTGTACTAATGCCTCCTACTCTTGCACATCCACCTCCTCTTGGTGCATCCTCCATTCATCCATCATCCTATCTATTTTTTTTCATTGTGTAGTGCCTCAAGCATCGCGCGTTTTGGGGCACACCCTATAGGGCTTCATCCTACTACCATTCACTAGTTTTGGAAGCATCACTCCATCTAACTGTTTCAGTTGAACTGCACCTCTTTAAGTAATGGAATTGATAAGATATGGACCTAACCAATGCATATGTAACTTACCAGGATGCTCCATGAACTTGTTGTCATAAAACAACACCAAATCTCCTTGATAAAACTATTTATTCTTTATGTGGCGATCGTGCCAAGCCTTCTGTCAATCCTTCTTGACGCACTAGTAGAATCCTCGAATAAAACAATCTTTCTCAAGTTGCACCAACTTCTCCATACACTCAAGTAGTGTTGCTTCATTGTCCATACCCATTGCTACTGCAATCCAAAAAATCAGAACAACGTACTCCATAGGCATGAATGTCTCTTTCCCATATACCAATTCGAACAGTATTTTCCTTATCAATCTCTTATAAGTGGTTCGATATTCCCATAAAATAGATGGAATCTTCAGGTCCAAGTCATCGTGACTTGCATTATATACCTTTGTAAGAGCATGCTCCAATATTTTATTGAATGCCTCGACCGTCTCATTTTCTTATGGATGATACGTGGTACTTTTCATATGCTATTTCTGTAGCTCATCTATCAGCACACTTACTGTGCGATTGATGAAGCGACTTCCTTGGTCACTCATCAATATCCTTGGACACCCAAACCGCATCACAATGTTGTGAAATAGGAACCATGCTGCTGTCACAGCAGTATAATCCACGATTTCTACGGCCTCCACCCATCTTGTAAAATTTTTTGTTGCTGTAATGATGTACCACACATAAGTTCTCTTCCCAGGTGGGTTGATTGGTCCCACAAAATCCATGACCCATTTATTAAATGGTTGCAATGTCACCTGAGGTACTAGCAGCATCTCATCTCTCCTTAATGGTTTCCTCTTTTGCTGATAGACATCACAACTCCTTGCATAGTCTGTCACATCATTATGCAGTGTGGGCCACCAAAGGCCTGCTCGAAGCACCTTTCTTGTAGTAGCTCATTCTCCATAGTGTCCACAAGCGACTCTCGCATGGACCTCTTCTAAAATATTCCCTTGTTCACGCGGTAGGACACATTGCATAAAATATCATCTAGTCCTATTTTATATAGATTTCCAACGATCAACTGGAAATTCGAGTCCTTCACCATCAACTGTTTCTTTTGACTTATTGTGAAATCCTCCGATGCACTTATCGTCACCATAAACTAAATTATTTGATCATAATAATCATCTTCCATGTCAAATTTGAACAACTGCACATCTGGTATTCCATCTTCAATATTTGTTGGCTCTTCACATGTCTCAATTCGAGATAAATGATTAGGGCCCGCATTTAAGCAACCCAGCTTCACAATTTACTCAAAATCAAACTCCTAAAAGAAAAGTAGCCAACGACTTATCTTCCCCCCCAACACAGTATTATTAACTAGGTACTTCAAAGAATAATGGTTTGTAAACATCTTAAAATGGCCGCCTAATAGATAATTCCTGAACTTTTGTAGCACATATACCATCGCTAGACCTTCTCTCTCTTTGGTTGTATATTTCTTCTCTATAGAGACAACTTTCGACTAGTGAAAAAAATCGGGTGATCTATATCTCCTTCTCCTAGTTGCACAAGCACAACTCCAAGTGCGATAGATGTTGCATCCATGTGAACATGAAACTCCTCGTCCCAATCCAGAAAAACTACTATCGGTGTAGACTCCATCTTGTCTTTCAATGTGTCAAAACTCCCTTAACACTCTTGACTCTATACAAATGATGCATCCTTCTTTAACAACTTTTCCATCGGTGATGTGATCACAACATACCTCCTTAAGAACTTGCGATAATACCCTATGTGCCCCAACATTGCTCTAAGCATATCTACATTTGTAGGCGGTGTCAAGATTAAGATCAACACAATCTTCACAGGGTAGACCAACAGTCCCTGTTTGTAAACAATGTGACCCAAGAGCATCCCAAAAGGTGCACAAAAAATACACTTCTTCGAATTCAATGAAATCTATTCCAAATGGTCTCAGATCAACTCATAAACTATCTATTCATCCATATAAACCTGCAAAAACTTATGAATGAAATATTTAAATGCAGCGACAACAACCCGGGAAAATATCGCAGGCATATTCTGCAACCCAAAAGGATCACACTATACTGAAAACAACCCCATTCAGTAACAAATGTTGTTTTGTGTCAATCCTATTTCGCCATCCTAATCCGGTGATGGCCATAAAATACTTCTATGAATGAATACATCTTTTGACTACCTACTCCTTCCAGAACTTCATTAGTAAATGGTGTCAAAAACAAATCATGCATACACACATCATTCAATTTTCTCAGGTCAACGCAGATCCAAACATCACCTATTTTCTTATCTTGGAGAACCATCAGACTGATCAATTCTGATTCTTCAACTGGTTCAATTATTCCAGAATCTAACATCTAATCAAGATCAGCTTTTACTATTTCCTTGAATCATAGATTCAGATGATATGGGCACTACCTTATTGGTTTTACTAGGATATCAATCTCTCCTAAAGCTCCTAGTATCCCCTTCATCTCAGAAAACTTTGCAGGAAATAGATCTTGGAATTCATGCAACAAGTTTGTAATCTTTTCCATCGTTTCTTCATCCCAGTAGTCTCCAAAAATTGTAAACTTTGGGTTATCTTCTGTCCCAATGTTGAAATTCCTTATCTTTATTGGCTGGTTCAATGGATCTGTTGACATGTTTGGTGCTGCAACATCTTGACTTCCATCCATTTTTGAAATGTTGATATTCCACAAGTCATCATCATATGGCTCACCTAACACATTATAACATCCCATCCTTGATTACATGTGACAATGTGCATGCGGATCCACTGGATATTTGACCGACACCACCTTCTGGACAACATCGCGGATGAGTTGTAGCACATTGGGAACATCTGAATTTTCATCCGTGAAACTGAAGGTGTGATTAAAGCAAACTTTCATCTCCTCCCAAGTGGTGATCTCTTTGCGCAACTCAATGGATACATACCAAGATCGTGAAATTTCATCTAATGTGTGGACAAAATCATGGACCCGCTCATCCTTTGGTCACGATGCCCACAAAGTCTGACACTCAATCAAATGATAACCATGACTATTCCTTCCATCATACCTCCTAGCATGGTACACTTCTGCGTCTCCAAAGTGAGTTGTCATCAATCATTGACACTATGACCATCCAATGATCGACTTCTTATGGGTGTCCCACCAGCGTGGTGGGGTAGATTTGAATGCTTCCTCCAACTCCAGCAAGCGCTGTGGTTCTGACACTTATCTTTGAACTCAACAAGAAACTCATATAGCTCAATAATTCCTTCATAAATTGGCAATTGAATGGTATCAGTTGCGATGTGACACAGTGACTGCGTAATCAAGCCACGCTTTCATAGAGACACTTCATGTAAGTGGTTCTTCCAGTTCTCTAAAGCATCATCAGATTCAAAGGACACATATTTAGTGTTGCACCACCCAAGTTCCCCATCCGCAGTTAGGTGTATATATTCTTCTAAAATATTATAATCATGATCCCATCCTCTGACAACTTCATCTTTCACTGGCTCAATATATCTTCACCCTATTAGGATCCATTGTAGAGATGACTCTGACATATTGATTCTCAAATGTCATCATGCACTTCTAAAAATTGATCAATTCCATACTATCGTTGGCCCATATGATCCCCAGTAGCACGAGATAGGATCCTCCACCATCAACAACATCAATTACGTCAAAATTAGCATAGGTCTTCATACCTTCTACTTCCACAACAAGGTGCAGAACTCTCCCAATCGGCATTACTCCGGTCTGTTTGGCCAGTCACAGCTATACAAGGGACCAGCTGCTCCCCATATTTTTCCATGTCTTCCTTGTTATAATTTTAACATCTGAACCAAGATCTAGGATAAGTGAATCTAGCATATAGTCTTTGATCTGAATGTTCACACGCATTTCCTTCCCGTCTTTTTCTTATGCAGAGAATTCACTGCATAATCCTTTTGTCCCTTGGCCGATCGATATAATAGATTCTCAATCTCTAAAATAGCATTGGGATCTCTCACCAATGACAAGAAAATCTCAAAAAAATGCTTCAAGGTACCATGTTGTAGCGATGGTCATGCCTCCAAATTAGAAAAAAAAGTAGTAGGCATTTCATACACAGGTAACTTACCCGAGTTTCTGCACATCTCATCCTGCGCTTCAAAGAATGTGTCTTTATACATGTTGATATCAAATTGGCATTTATTTTTTCTAGCTAACCATACTTGTGGAATCAAACTATCTTCTCAAGTTTTCACACCTCTACGAGTGATGATAGATACGTCAACATCCTCCATTCTAGGCTCTGTTGATATCGTTGCAACTGTTGGTCCTTGATTTTGGTTCAATGGTGGATTCACAGGTTGACCCATGTTTTGATTTGTATTATGGTTCTGAATCAAAATTTGGTTCTTCGGCTGATTCCTGTAATGGAGGTTGATTCTATACTTGATTTTGGTTCCATAAATGATTCTATTTCTGTGGTTGATTTTGATTTTGTAACTGCAGTACATTTTTGTCTTGCTATCTCGTGATTAACTGTGGATAGTTCTCAACAATGTGATCAATCATAGTACAATATGTGCATGCACACTGCAATTGTGGGAAATCTCTCTAGAATTTCTCAAGTACGCCACAATTGTAGCATTAGATAGGTACATGACCTTATCCACCTCCTCAAACAAAGCCTCCTCCTCATCCTTGAAATCCTTCATAGAATCCTCCTTGTTGTGGGTATTGTGGTTGAAAAAAATTTCATTGCAGGGGATTCATTTGCTGCTCAACATACTGTGCTGACTGAACATGCTTTGGCTACTGTGACACCATCTGCATCTGATTATACTATGGATGTGGAACAAACTATTTTTACATCTATTGCAGTATAAACTACATCTGTGGTGGTGATATATACTATGGTTGAGGTGGTGGTTGCACCACCTGCGGTTTCAATAAATGTACCTCCCTCTGGTCCTCTCCCTTCACATAATATGAGTGATATGTTGTTTCCTAGAGTAGGTCATATGCATGACAATATTTATCTTCATTTTCGACAGATCAAAAAAATGAGTAGTATAGGTTTACTAGCTTCATGACCATCTTCTGCATTCCTCATGTCAATTCCCATATACTTGAAAAATGTGGCACCATGGTACACTGCCACAACTTAAATGGTTCGGTGCCCCTGACAATAGATAGTTTCAGAAATCTAGGCAAGTATCCCTGGTATGTCCATCCACACAAAATCAAGTGCACCAGAGATCCTCATGTTTTTCCTTTCCCTTATTGAAGTCTTGTAACTGAAGTGTCAAGTTTTCCATCTGTGTCTAAATTTGGTTCATACCAACTGCATTTTCTCCAATGAGTGAAGATTTTAGCTTCATGGCGATCTCTAGAGCCTCTCTCTGTGTTGTAATCTTCTGCTACATAAGAGATAGTCTGATATGGGTTAATAGAGTCACAAAAAACCATTCCTTATGTTGAATGTTTCTCATCTCAAAACTAACTCTTGCCATGAGTGTCTTGAATATTCGATCAAAATCCCAAATAGTCACATTGGGATACTGCTTAAGTTCCTTCAATTCTGTAATGTACTATGCTTCAGACTTTGGTTTGTTGAAGTTGTCAATAATTCCTTTCTTGACTTCTTCCAGTGTCTTTTCCAAAGTCCTCAGAGGAACTTGTACAAATTTCATGCACCAATCCAGTCGCGACCCTGTAGGGCTGTCTCCAATTGGCCCTTTTTAACATCATAATCTGCATATTGTCTCATAGTCCATACTACTTTACACAGGAACCTGTATTGTTTTGGATCCTCAGTCCCGTTCCCATGGAACAAACATAACTTTTCCTCCTCTCCCACCATTCTTGGCCTTCTTCCTACAGATGTTGATCTCCTACTACTATTAGATTGTTGCTAGCACATCGAACAAGTTAGTGTTGTACTTGTGTTTCTTCCTAATTGCGACGTAGTGCGTGGAGGTGTGGGTACATTGTTGTTGGAGGTTGATATTAAATCTACCTAGGGCATAGTTTGGATCTGGTCATCCTCATCGTCACTATGGGGTCTCTTTGTCCTATTTTGTCTTCCTTCGCGGTCTTGCATTTTGATCATAACAGGACCTTCTCCTACCCTCTGCGTCTTCTCATGTCGAAACCTTGCTCCTCCTCTCGTAAGACCACTTTCTTCCTCAACTTCCCTCTCAGTCTCATCATAACTTGCACCCATCTACCCGGTATCATTCCATTTGTCTCCCCCCCTTCTTTGCGGTATCCACAACCCCCGTACACCATATTTCTACTATTCGAGGTGCATCTTTAATATGACTTTTTTGTAGAGAAGCATCTTAATTGACAATTGCAATGACAACAACAACCTACCTCTTGGTCCGTTGAATAATTCCCTTTATTCTTTGTTGTAGGACTTAGTAGTATCAACTATAATATCAGTGATATATCCTTCTAATATGTTATCCAAACAGACTTCAACAACCCGTGATGCTCTATTGTCAGTTTGCTGCAACTCCTGGATCAATTCCGAGGACCAGGACGTTGGCTCTTTCTTATCAAAATTTGTCTTACGATAGGTGAATCACGCTAACCACTTGTATAGGATGATGGGGAATTCAGATAAAAAAAACTCTTGTATTCCGTCGTGTATGTATCTTTCCAACAAATTATCCATCGTCAGTCCTAGGTTCTGATTTTTTGTCTCAGCAAATTCTTACACCTTCTGGTCGAACTAGTCTTGAATTTCTGGTCTCGTCAAATGCCACAACATGTCCTCCCTTCAGTCACAACAAGGTCCTGGAAACGAAACAATTTGTTGGCACAAACCCATACAACAAAGATCAGTCGATAGGGGTTCCAACTATGTCAACAACTAGACCACTACGATCTCCCTGAGTACTAGCCCAAACAGGTTTTACCTTGTCTAGCAACACCCGCAGAGCAGATGAGGTCTCACCCAAGATGTTCGAGGGAGAGATAACGGAACCAAGTTTTTATAGAATAGGAAGGGACAATGTAGAATCAACTTAATAAATCAGTGCCACATGAAAATATTCGGCCATTTAATTAATCATTCACACAATCATTCATCATTATTCTTCATCAGATCGCATCATTCCATTATAAATGCAGTAAACATACTAATGCACAAACAGATCCAGTAAAATAACATCATATGAAGCAGGAAAACATTGCATCATAGATCGATGTCTCATATTTACTTAACATTCCTCATAGAGTTGTAGGGAATAAAACAATAGAACAAAACAACACAGTAATTCAAATCAACTTCCGCCTTGTCATGTTACTCCAAAAATCACATTTCACAAATCAATAGATCTCAGTTCGATACTCACGAATAGTCTCCTTTATCTGAATAAAGATCTCTCTAAGATATCTAATACTTGTAATTCAACATCTATTTATAGGATTGCGCCTTTACATTCAAGGTTAACTTAGACAACTTCTAACTAATACTTAACTAATTCTACAAAATGATGATCAATATCCACAAAATACGGTCCAAAACAACAAAATGTGACACAAAATATAAAATATATTCTAATCTCCACTTTGCACGTTAATATTCTTCTTGCACGGTGTCTTTGAGGTTGAGTAGCATTTGTGATGTTGCGCAACTAATGTTTCCAAAATCCATTTCCAACAATGGATTCCAAAGCAAAAAAGAAGGCCAAGAAGCCTCCAGATAAAAAGGGAGACAAGTTCAAGCTCAAGAGGAGTCCTCCAACTCCAAGAAAAAGCATACCCAGAAGAAGAAAGGTAAAGGTGAAGGGAGAAAGTGTGCATACTGTGGAAAGGTATTTCAGCCTGAGATCTCTTGCATGAAGAAGAAGATCAATATTTTGACTCAACTCCTTGACAATAATAGCATCTCTCTTCTTGAAGGTTCAAAGAAGAAGGAAGGGGGATCAAATTTCAAAGACAAGGAGAGATTCTATTCCATGATTGCTATTAATCTTGCACATTGATCTAGGGACTAAACTGTTAACCCAAAAATCCCCCACATAGCTCTCAATGGCCTATGCCACCCAAGGACACCATCTCACAACCCCCATATCACTCCATAAGACCTTCCATTTGACCCCCTCACCTCCAAAATATCCCAAGGATGAAGAAAAGGGCTAAAAACCCCAAAAAGGATCCCAAAATAGCCTCCTAGGAGCTAAAGCCCTCAAAAGGGGATAAAATTAGGGTGGAAGGGGCTAAAGCCTTGACCAAGGGCTTAAAACCCTAAAATCCCTTGGAAAAACTACAAAAGGAGGGTGGGGGGTCACTCTCAAAACACTCCTCCCTTGCCTATTGTTATGCTTCCCGTGGATGCTTTGAGACCTTTGCCTCTCAAACCACCCACACTCACTCTCCTCCATCTCCATCCCATCAAGCCATTGCTTCCCAACCAAGAGAGAGGTGCTCCCATGAGCTAGGGCATGGTGGCCCATTTCCACCCAAGTGAGGTATAACATTTCTTTTCATGTTTGCTTAATTTTTTTTGCTTTCTAACTATTATTTTTATTTGCAGGTTCTATTGTTGACATTGTTTACAGGTTTTCCATTGTAGTAGTTTAGGTTTCTTGCAGGTTTCAAGGAGGCAGAACCCTAACCCATTTTCTGCAGAAGGGTTCAAAAGGGCTTCATCTCCATCATTTCTTTTCTGTTATTAGCTCTTAGATCTAGTTTACAGTAGTTTCCATTTGCTTATTCTTGTTTAGATTAGCTTAGTTTAATTTGCTGATCTGTTTATGCTATTTCCATTTCGTTTTTTCCTATTTTCTAAGAGTAGGAACCTACCCTTGTGCCCTATAGGCACAAGGGATCCATTCTTGCTCCTATAGTGAGGAGAAATCCTCACTACATCTTTGGCGACCATACCAGGTCAATCCCACAGGATCCCTAGTCCAAAAATTTCAAGTTTTCAAGTTTTTTCAATTTTACCCTAGTTTTCAGAAATCTTATGTTAGATCTGTCTTAAATCTGCTTTATTTCCTTTTTTAGTCAGTTTCGAAGCCTTTTCTAGGCCAAGCCGAGTCAGACTGACCCCAGTACCAGTTACTGTAGGCCAGATCTGACCTTGCATCACCAAAAAACCCCTTTCCAGAGAAGGGCACTCTTATCGGGGGAAAAGGTGAGACTGGGGTGCTCTTAATGAGCAAACAGGTGCGCCCAGGGCGCACTTAATCCCTAGACATGTGTGAATTCATCCCAGAAGCTCAGGTTGCGGCTGTTTTCACATTCTGTGCGACCCACTCTCTCATTTCTAGAAAAATCTCGCTGCCCCCTCGCTAGATTTGGTTAGAAATGTGCGGCCTGTCACACAGAAGTTGAATTTAAAGTTTAATTGTCAGTAATTTTCAGTTTCAGAGGACTGTTAGTGCATCCCAGCTGCCTCTGTACACCATTACATGTCTTTTTCAGTTCCAGTTTTTATTTTCTGCAAATCAATCCATGAACAATGTGTAAATCTTAAATCAATCATTAAGGCTTAATAAAATGAACTAGTATAACTAAAAGTAACTTAAAAATAACCACCTTTCTACCACCTTCCTCCTCTACCCAGTCATCACCCTCCGTGGTATTCTGGGATACGACGAAGGGTAAGCTCGTATATATCTAGGCACTCCATGGTATTTTTCCCAAACCACTAAAACCGGGTGACCTGGAAGGTAGAGGGGGTAGAGAAGGAGGGATTCTCATGATGCTAAGCATCCTCCCTGTTGACCAACCTAGAATCCAGGAGGTGACTTGAGGATCTACGGATGGGATTAGTCCCATTGTGTTGAGAGCCCAACACCTTCTCTTGGTTGAAGAAGAATATCACTGAGAGGTATACATTTAGTTAGGACAGCAATCCAGGGTTAATCACTGGACTTGCTTACAAATTTTTGTTTATGTTTGCAAACAAAACCATGATATGAAATCTACCATGAATTCATAAACCATATTGCAAACAACCAAATACCAGAACAAACAAGCAAACCAACACACCATACCAAATAATTAACCCAACTCAGTTCATGATGCTGAGTAAGCCTTAAAATTTACCAAATTTACACTAAGTTCAATCAATTCTGTAGTCTTTGAGGACATAAGTCCTTGATTGCTTCAACTGTGGGAAGTACTTGGTATTTTCCCATAAACTCATTGTGAGGAGTACCACATGAACCCCAAAGTATCTGGTTGCTGAGAGGAATTGCCAAGCGAAACGGGAAATGACCCCTTCCGATTGAGTAGAAGCACCCATGAGGAGCAAGCCAAGCATTGTCTTCTGGAAGTCTTGGTGGCCAAGAGACCACCTTTAGTCAATAGGAATCCATTGAAACTGGGGTCCAAATCTCATACCCAACAGTTTCATACACAAAAGCAAACACAATTGATCCTCCACGATCTTCTTCACGCCTAAGAGGTGAACCACCACCATTTGGAACACTTGATCAGCATCGTTGAAGCCGCTCTCAGTGATCTCACACACCGTCAGAGGGCCACATATCCTTTGATTCTAATTCAGACCCATATCTGTTTGAACCAGACCTCGACACTGCACCATCAAGCCCCATGGCTAGTACAAACCCGGATCCATTTTTCGGCCTAACCTTAGGAAGTGGACCCATGTCAACATCACAACCTGTCACCCACAAATTGGCAAGTGGTCCAAGAACAGTCATGCAGATTGTCATTAGCCAATTGGCACCACCCATAGTGACCAGCCAAGCTGGCCAGTGGCAACACACAGTGGCAGTGGCCCCTCCACACACACTGCCCCTCCGGCCACACTGGGGGGCAGTGCACCGTCCACCTGCATTGCCCCTACTGTCATACATGGGGGAAATGCTCATGCCACCCATACTTCCCCCCACATAGCACTTGGGGGCATTGGCCCATCCGCCATGGCACCACCACAAGCACCCCCAGCCATGCAGATGCATTATGCACCTACAAACCCCACCCCCATTGCAGCCCCATCCCACATCAACTTGGGGTCAAATCTGCCCTTCATGGCTCATCTGAAATTTCCTAACTTGGATAGATTAACAAATGACCCCATCCACCACCAAGCTTTTTGGCCACCCATGCTAACTAAGCTACCATCAGACATCCCAAAGTTTGAAGGAAAAACCGAGGAATGTCCCCAAAATCACATAATGACATTCCATCTATGGTGCTCATCCAATAGCATTGTAGATGACTCCATCAGGCTAAGGCTGTTCCAACGCACCCTTACAGGTGCCACAGCCATATGGTACATTGAGCTGCCACAAGCCAAGTACCCCGACTTCAACTCCCTAGCCTTCATATTCCTACAGTATTTTCAACTCCCTGTCAGATATAACGAGGGGGTGGAGAACTTGTTATCCTATCACCAAAGCACCGCCACTCACATAACTAACCATATCCATGAGTGGTGGCGACACCGTAGCTTATGCAAAATCAAACTAGATGACAATATCTTCTTGTATTGGTTCTTAAGACTTTGCTCCCACCCATCGCAAAGGAAATCGCATATGAACGTCCCCAATCTGAAGAAGAGGCCATATTTAAGGCCCAACAATTTGACTTGATCTAGTCTCAGTATGGATAGTTGTACACTGTCATTCCAGACGCTCCCCATCCAAGTACCTCCTACCAAGATGCACTGGGGGCATCCCATGCTACAGAGGACATCATAGGTTCAGTCTCCCAACAACCACAGCCTCGACCGACACCACCTGCCATTGCACCGCAACCAAGCAACACTGCTAATGTTGCTTACCAAAACCAAGCTCCGGACTATGCTAGAATGATGTCCCAGTCTGGAGAAACAACCTATTATGTGCAACCTACACCACCGTAGCATGCTCAGGCCATGGCTTGGCCAACACAATAGTATGTGGGGCAAATGTCCACATTTGTGGCACCACCACCCCCAAAACTTTACTATGCACCACCAGTGCAACAATTTCAAGCCCGCGCTCCTGCTCCACCCACTCCATTGGGACAAGTGTTCGCACAACAAAACTGTCCCAACCAACTTGCCCCCAACAATCAATAAGGGCAAGCTAGAAACAACCAGCACCACAACCAATCCAATAACCAACTGCAGGGAGGCGGTCAGCAACCGAACCCTCCCAATAATGCTGCGGCTAATCGGCCATCCCAAAACCCCCCATGACAGAATGCACCAAGATGCAACGCTCCATTGCGCACAAACCAACCTTGTACACTCTGTGATTTTTATGGGCATTACACATTTGAGTGTCCCCTCATGGCTTGTGCTAAGCAGGCCATTCAAAATGAGGCCCAACAGGCCACCAATGCTCCCAATCAAGCGCAACCCAACCAGGCACCACAAGGACCTCCTCCCATGGTGCTTCAAAACCCACTACTAGTCCAAGGATTGGTGGCAACTGCTCCCCCTCCCCAGGCCAATCCCAATGCTCCGAGGGCACCGTCCACAATTGAAACAAGTGTTCACCACCTGCTAGCCATGACCACTGAAGAGGTCAACTTACAAACTAGAAAAAATCAGTACGGTACCACCACCAAACCTGCCGACTCATCAGAAGCATCCACGTCCAAGACAACCAACCTACCTCTCTAGTTACCCCTATTCCTACACCCCCCCATACGCAGAATTACCAATAATGCCACAGCTAGATCTACAATCAGCTATAGCATTATGGATGATTTGGCCCAAACACCAACCGCCATGTCCACTCTTGAGGTACTTAAAACATGCCCAACGAAACGGAAAGCCTTACTAGCCACTCTAGGGATAGTAGACCCCTCCAAATCCAAGTTAATCACATTTGACATAGAAAATGGAGATTCACGCATGCCCTCCACTATCTCCTTCCAAATCCTGGTGTCCATCTGGAACTTGGTTGTGCACCGATGCATAGTGGATGAGGGGGCATCCACATGCATCATGTCTACCTTGGTTTAGCAGAAGCTTGGATCACCAATTTTGCAACCGTCCTCCATGACTCTACGGGCTTATGATGGACATCCCACTAAAGCCCAAGGAATCCTCCCCCATGTCCCCATCACGTTAGCTGCAATGACAGTCCTGATTGACATCGAAGTCATCAATGCTCAACTGGACTACAACCTCCTCCTCAGAAGGAGTTACATGTACGCCATGCGATCCATTGCGTCAACTGTCTTTCGCCTCATGATGTTCCCCCATGAAGGGAAGATTGTGATGGTTGACCAGCTCACCTACCATGATCCACAATGGTTAACAATACCTTCCAATTTTATCCTTACCATCACCACCATTGAGCCACAAGGGGTGACTAGAAATGCTAATGACATCCATGCAACCAACACTGTGGTTGAAAACACACCAGCCTCCCCACCGTTGAATGTGGGCCCTGGGTTTTTTACCAATCCCACCATGATGACTCCTTTCCCCTTGGTGTCACCACCATCAACACAAAATCAAACTGTGGACTTGTGCATGGTCTCATCAAGCATCGCTGCACCCAAATAGCAACCGTAGCCACAGCCCCAACCACAACCACAACATCATCCGTAGCCGCAATGCCAACAGTAGCCACAACATCATTCACAGCCATAGCACTACACACAACCATAACCACAACCACACCCCCACATGCAACCAGCTAGGAGTTATGTGGGATCATCTCCGATCCATACAATGCCCTTCCTCTTTCCCCCACCCAGTGTCAGGAGCAAGCCGGTCATGGCCACCTTAAGCCTACCAAAATTTATGTTGGGGATCTTGGTCTAGTATCTAGATCCACCAGCTATAGAAGGATCAAAGTTGACATAAGTCGACTTGAACGAAGACCGACTTAGTCAGTTGACTAAGTCAATGGGCCGACTTAGTCGATTAGCTGACTAAGTCGGTCGGCCGACTAACTAGAAAGATTAGTCGACTAACTAACAGTCGTGTCGGTTCACCGAACCGATAGGTAGTTATTTTGTAACCATTTTGTAACTTGTATATATTAGGCTGTTGAGCCAAGCAAGAACTCAGTTCAGTTCTGTGCCTTGTATGAACTCATTACATTAATATAATCTGTTTTCCTATCTGTTCTTGTCTCTTGTATCTGATTTATAGTTATGTTTTAGTATGTATTATTGGTAACCTTATGTGATCTGTGAGATTACAACATTGGTTCCGTTTCCGGTAGTACATGTCTAAAATATATGCTCACATATGATACCCGAGCAGGAGATCAAGGACTGGTGGGACCGTAAAGTTGCGAACTATTTGCAAAATTATGTAAGATGAAACAGATTAACAGTCGCTGAAGCTAGAGCCAGATTTTTCATAGAGACACATGAAAAATTCATCGAGTCTGTGCCACAACTGTTGAAACAGCTTCTGGATGAGAAGACCAGATGCAACTAAAGAATAGTAGTTGCTAGATAAACTGTTCCGAGGAGGACGAACAAATCTGTCAGAGTGGTTTGAGAAAATCGCCGACGACTTCTGTGAGGAGCAAGCAGTTGAAGACCGAACGTCGGTAGAAACTGTCAAAGCGAAATTCTACACAGATTTCACCGAACAATTCTTTTGCTCCCTGCTGACCTTGCTATTCAAATTCTTGATAGAGAACGGAGCAGGCCACATCGTCGAATCTAGACTACCACTGTGCGAACAGCCACCAAACACCAACTGGGTGGAGAAGCAAAGGAAGTGGGAGAAATTTGTTGCAGAAAGGGAGTGGGAATACTTCCTGAGCAAGTGATTCAAACTATCCGGGCTTTCTAAAAGCGTCAGGTAGGCTATGGAGGGGTAGCTGGTCTTGTGTCAGAGATAGAGTATAGTGGATCCTAGTCGACCTCAGGAGGATAGACGTCACCAGTGATGAAAAGTCGACCATAGAAGACTTGAAGAGAATAGTACTGTACGGAAGTATGTCGGAAATTCCGAAACAAGAAAGGGACGAGAGACGGTAGAGAAGGGAAGCACGATGCGAAAGAGCCGACGAGCTGCACAGAGAACAAAACCCTAGGGAGACTGACCGTGAAGAGATTCCTCCAGAGTCGGATCATGACCGACAGGAAGAGGGCATAGAACAAGAGGTGTCCCCTACGGAGGAAGAAGTATGGATAGAGCAGCCAGAATCTCTCCAATTAACGGCTCCCGGTGAAGGAACGACCCTTTTCCCATTAAATCCACATACCAGAATATAGACTATTGTCGAAGACGACCTCCGACTAAGAGCTGGTGACTATAGTATCTGGAGTCGACTAGGCGACGATATGTATACCGGACGACATCTTGTCATACGCCGACCATTCAAAGGGAACTGGGTGACGATTCAAGCGGCACCATCCCCCCGAAGTATCCACTTGCTCTTACCAACACAGGAAGGAGCCCCCCCCCCCCCCGCCAAGTACAGCTTTTGAAGGAATAGAACACGCAGACCTGCGCACACAAAATTTCAGTGGACCATCGATAGTAGAAATCCACAACAACCCACTGTACGTCGAAGATGAATCGACCACTGACGGAGGTACCAGTTCCGTCGACCAAAATTCCGCAGGAGCGACTTCATCAACAATCCCACCACTTTCACCACCACCCACACCTCCGACCCCGCCAACTTCTGAGAGCAGTGAAGGTGACTCACACATGGGTCACGGAACAGCTCACATTCCTCTCTATGAGGGGGATGAAGACCCCAGACGGCATTGGTTCGTCTGCGAGTCCATCTGGGATGCAGACCAGGTGAAGGATGAAGACCGACAGATGGCTCAGTTCGCAGGAGCCTTACGGAAAAGGGCTCTGACCTGGTACATGACCTTTTTGGAAAGGCAACCCAAAGCGTCAAAAGCTGAGATTAAAGCATAGTTCTTATCCTTTTTCAAGACCCCAGACGCTAAGCACATGGCCACCAAAAATCTCAAGACAACGCAGCAAAATCCAGGGGAAACCGTCTGTGACTACGACAAACGCTGGAAGGACCTATTGAGTCAATTAGATTATGTTATTGATGAGCAATTACTAATTCAATGGTTCCTTGCAGGCTTATCACAAAAATTTCACCGACACATTAGTCTGGAAACATTCAAGACATATGAAGATGTGTTGACCAAATCTCTGCAGGTGGAAATGGATGAAGACATACCTGCCTATCCGATGGACCACAGGATAGAAGAACAACTGGAAAGTGTGTAGAAGTCCTTGAAAGAACTGTCCCTCAAAAATCAAGAAATCTGGTGCACTAAATGTTCGACGGTCGGACACTCGAAAGACAATTGTCGACATGAATACAGCCGACAAGACGTCCGATTTGTGCAAACTAAAGTATTTTGTGACATTTTCCAGGAGGTCGGAGATCATTCTACGAAATAAAGTCCGTTTAACATGAAGAACACAAAATCTTCCTGGTGCGCCATTTATGAAACAAAGAATCATAATACAGCCGACTGTCAATTAAACCTGAAAAACAGACAGAATTATCAGGCGGTCTACCAGACGAATGCAGTGGCTCAAAGCAATGAGCAAAATAATACTAATGATCAGAACGAGCAACGATACGCAGGCCGATGATATGAGCGCCGGTACGACAATCGACGACAAGGGTTTGGAGGAAGAGGTTGATTCGTCGGGAATTGCGACATACGACCACATCGATCTACCCAGTGCTTCATCTGCTATAAAGAAGGACACAGATGTGCAGACTATCTGTACAAGGACAGAACTAACCTTAAATTTTGTACCCATTGTGGCGTAGGAGATCACTCTCTGGAGGATTGTCCTACCATGTTAGAAAAAATCAATAATAAGAAAAATGTTAATATCTTGTCTTGTGTACAAAAGCATGATATATTAACTACTAAAAATATGCATATTGTCACTCGCCAAGGCACAAAAACAGGGCCTGATAAACGCCAAATTAGTAAAATTAAAAACACAAATGGTTATCCGGATCCTCTGAAGGAAAAACAAACTTATCAAGAAGCCACACACATATTTCAAGACATTGCACAGCAAGAAGACATTATTACCAGTCGACTTAGCATGACACAGCACTTAACTCATCTCATCCAAACCGACAAATCCGTAGCCGAGTTCATTTATTTATTACACGAAATAAAAAACACTAACTTTGGAAAACAAACTAAGAACATTTGTAGCCTAAATCAAAAAGACAAAAATGATGTCGACCCACTTGTCGACCTGGAAATCGAAGGTTATCACGTCCGACAAGTGGTGCTCGATTTTGGGTCTCAGGTAAATATCCTGACCAGAGATACATGGGAAAAGATGGGCTGACCTCGACTCTATGAGTCAGGCATTTACCTAAAACTCGCCGACCAAGGCCTCATTGAACCCATTGGGGTTTGGAAAGATGTCGACATGACCATCAAAGGAATCTCGACTAAGGTTGATTTTGAAATCATCGACCAAAAAGAAGGATCTAGCTCCTTCCCAGCGCTAGTTGGTCGACCTTGGGGACGAAAGATGAAAGCCTCCATATCCCTAGACAAAGAATGCATTAAATTAAAATGAAATGGTCAAAAAGTCATTGTACCCATTAATCCTTCCCAAGGAGCACCTTGGACCGAACTGATTGATGAGGAAGTCGATGTCAGATAGCTTTACCAGATCCATAACAATACAGACTATACCGAGCCAAACATCTATGGGGAGCTTCACTTAGGAACCCAAGACTCAATTGGATATAATTCAGATGCTGAATTATATGACTGGGAAATGGAAAATTATGAAACACACGCAAGAGGGTGCTGGACTATACAAAAAGTACAGAAAAAACCCACCCGACAGTGCTTCATTGTCTCAACTATCCCCAAATTCTTTGAAAACAAAATCAGGGAACGACCCACATTACAGCCGACCAACTTACATAATACCCAACTACCCAGGTATAAGGAAAGAGAATCCCCCATTATGCATCTTGAACAAGTATCTAAAAATCTTGGAGAACATGGTAGACTTCAAAGCTTAGTGGAAACATTTACAGGTCAAGCAGCTACATGGTGGAACACCCATCAGACAAAACTACAGACCTGGACAACTGCTTCAACTTTCTTTGTCGAAATATTTGGTGGGAAAAATTTAACCAAGGACACTCAAATCCCTATCTTTGTCCAAGGCCAAGACCCAGAAGCACACATCAAGCTTTGTGAAAAGGAGTGGAGACGGCTTGGACACAAGGATGAGTGATCCTGGCCACATTTGTTCCCTTCAACCCTAGCCGACTTGCCTAATAAATGGTATAAGATGGAGGAAGCTAGGGGAGAAACCTTCTTTTGGAATGAACTTAAAGAAAATTTTATTAAGGACTTCCAGTTCACACCTCAAAACGAAAAATTGGCCGGGACAGCACACCAAATCAAACAGTTTCTTCAACCGACAGAAAACCAACCCATCCAAGACCATCGACAAATCAGAGACTGTAACAAAATACAAGCTGAGTCAAAATCACAGTCGACACGTTTACACTTAGAAAATGAACACACAGAAGGTAAGAGCTTTAGATGGAAGACAGACTACATTGAAACAACCAAACTGATCTACTCAATCCTGAAAGTTGAGACCATCGACAAACCAGACCTAGACAGAATGACTGCAGCTGAATTTTTGGCTACATTCTCACAGTTTAAAGAAGGAAGTCGGCCGATCAATGAAGCTAAAGCACCAGAGTGGCTGGATGCCAAAGTGAAAACTAAGGAGATCGACATTTCGAACGACGACCGTCTAAAAATAGCTAAGATTGGGGACTACTGGAACGAACACCAAACCACCAAAATCATAAACTTACTTAAAGAATTCCAAGATGTATTTACAAGGGACTACAAAGACTTAAAAGGGTTAGTGCAAGAAATGGGATAAATGAAAATAGATACTAAACCAGATGTCCGACCTGTCAAGAAATGACCTTACAAACTAGCTCATAAGTACAAGGAGATAGTTAAGAAGGAACTAGACAACATGTTAGCAGCAGGGATCATTTACCCTATCGACCATTCGGAATGGGCAAGTCCCATGGTCGTACAGCCCAAGAAACATGACCCGACCAGGTTAAGAATTTGTGTTGAATTTAGGGAGCTCAAGAAAGTCACACTCACAGATCCATTCCCCACCCCCTATGCTGATGAAATCCTGAATGAAGTTGCAGGCCATGAATGTTATTCATTTATAGATGGATTTTCAGGATATAATCAAGTACCCATAGCAAAAGAGGATCAAAAGAAAACCACATTTGTATGTGAATTTGGGTCCTTTGCCTACAGAGTTATGGCTTTTGGGTTGAAGAATGCACCTGCAGTATTCTCACGAATTGTTGTCAAAACATTCCAAGAGTATATCTATAAGACCATGGCAGTATATTTCGATGACTGGACTATATATTCCACCCTGAAGGATCATTGTACATGGCTCCGAATTATGCTGGAGAGATGTCGATAGATACAACTCTCCTTAAATATTAAGAAATGTACTTTTATGACACCCATAGGCATTCTCTTAGGGCATATTGTCTGCAAAGATGGTATAAAGGTCGACTTTGCCAAAATAAAAATCATCCTCGACCTAAAACCCCCAATAAACCCTAAACAGGTCCGGGTGTTATTGGGCCATACAGGATACTATAGGAAATTCATCAGACACTATTCAGATATGACTTACCCTCTGGAAGAACTGCTCAAAGAAGATCAGGAATTTATATGGACAGAAGAATGCCAAATATCCTTCGAAGCTCCCATCCTTAAATTTCCCAACTGGTCGACAAAATTTCATGTGCATATAGATGCATCAGGCATCGCAATTGGAGCCATCCTTACTCAACCAGGGGATGATAGGATGGATTACCCTATTGTATACAGCAGTCGAAAATTAAATAAAGCTGAAAGGAACTACTCGACCACTGAACGAGAAGCCTTAGGTATGGTCTTTGCCCTCCAGAAGTATCGACATTACCTATTGGCCAACCCTTTCATATTTTATACCGACAATCAAGCTTTGAAGTACCTTGTTAATAAACCCCTTCATCATGGAAGAATCTGTCGATGGTTACTTCTTTTTCAAGAATTTGAGTTTGAAGTAGTGGTCCAACCAGGAAAGCTCAATGTCGGACCCAACCACCTATCATGTATCGACACAGGGGAGGAACCGACCGGAATTGACGACGACTTGCCGGATGCACATCTATTTCGCATAGAAGCAGTACCCGAAGAACTAGAAGAAATAACTCAGTTCCTAGAGACAGGTCAGGCACCCGAAGGTCTGAACACCAAGAAGAAACAAATCTTAGCTATGAAGGCTGCACCCTACATCCTCATCAATGGATTTTTGTACAAAATGGGGTTAGACGACATTCTCAGACGTTGTGTACTCGACCATGAGAGAGACCAAATCATGCATGAAGCACACTATGGACCTGCAGGAGGACATTTTCAAGTGAATACAACTGCAAGAAAAATCCAACAGTCGGGCTTATGGTGGCCGACCATCCACAAGGATTGCAAAAACTTTGTTAGTCGATGCGATACATGTCAACGACTTGGTCGACCTCTATCGAGCACAGAAATTCCCTTGATATCTATAAACCCTAGTCTCACATTCAAACTTTGGGCTATAGACTTCATAGGACCCTTTCCTATCCCATCCAAACGATCAGGTGCAAGATATATTATCACAGCAGTGGAATATGTCACCAAATGGGCAGAAGCTGAACCCATCGATACATGTTCAAGTGAGGTAGCTGCTAAATTTATCTATGAAAACATTATCACTATATTTGGATGCCCACTCACATTGATTAGCGACCAAGGATCACACTTTATCAACAAAACCATCAAAAATCTGACCAACCAGTTTCACATCGACCACCGACGAAGCACTGCATATCACCCTCAGTCGAACGACGCGATTGAAGCTTTTAACAAAACACTAACAAAAGGGTTAACCAAAATATGCAACAACGACAAAGAAGACTGGGATGACAAAATCCCTGCGGTTCTCTGGGCATATAGGACAACATATAAGCGGTCGACCGATCAAACCCCCTTTCGACTAGTCTACAAGCAGGAAGCAGTCGTCCCCCTACATTTCTGACAGCAGACACCTATTATTGCACATATACTACATGTCGATGTCGAACAAGCAAGAAAGGACCGACTATTTCAACTTAGTAAGCTAGAAGAACATAGAATCATGGCTATTCAGCATCAAGAAATTCACAAACAACAACAGCAAGCCTGGCACGACCGTAACATCAAAAATAAAAACCTATCAGTCGGCGACCTTGCTTTACTTTATAATAGTCGAGTCAAGGGAAAACCCAATAAATTACACACATAATGGATGGGACCTTACGTTGTCGAAGAAATACATCCCAACAGTTCAGTCTGACTGAAGACATTACAGGGCCTAGTATTTCGGAAGCTCGTTAATGGTGCCCAACTCAAACGTTACAAAAAAAAAAAAAAAATCAAATAACGACCTTAACCTTCAACCAAAACCTATAAAAAGATAGAAAAATTCCAAACCAAAATAATACATCCGACACAACCAGCCATGACAGCAACTCACTACGTTGACAACCGACATC
This sequence comes from Pseudotsuga menziesii, assembly GCA_001517045.1. Classification (NCBI taxonomy): domain Eukaryota; kingdom Viridiplantae; phylum Streptophyta; class Pinopsida; order Pinales; family Pinaceae; genus Pseudotsuga; species Pseudotsuga menziesii. The sequence goes on from LPNX010885682.1 coordinate 254,867, forward strand.
ACCACCATCGACCATCTTCATCGACCAGTCAGGCCGACCCTTTTCACCAACGACATTGACCATCGACTTCGAAAGTCCCATCACGCATTGATGGCCTCGAGCGCCGAAACAGATCCTCCATTAAATCACACTCAAGTATTGCAGTTGGACTGTCAATTTCGCCATTAATACACCCATTTCGACACTCAACCCCAACCACACCTATAAATAATGGACCGTTGAAGGTTCATTCACCACACCACTTACCCTCAGAGCACCCGAAATCTCAGTCGACCAAAGCACAAGAACCCTATCAAAACCTCGACCAGTCCGACACAATGGAACCCAAACTAACCAGAGCTGCGGCTAAGGCAAAGGAGCTGCAAGCAGAGGACACCCCCTTGCTCAACCGCTTAGAGAACATAAAAAATGCAAAGGTATAGGAGGGCCCATTCCAGAAACTCTGGCAAGAGATCCAAGAGTGGGCCTATGTCGACAACCGAATGACCCAGGCCGCTAAGAAAATTCGGAAGAGCGGCATTTTCAACTATCCTAACGCACCACTGATGGCAAGATTCGGTGGGACAAAGGAAGCAGTTGTTAAATTCATTATCAGTCGCTACCATAACGGCCGATTCTACTTCGACCAACCGATTGATATCACCGAGGATGTTATCTCCAAGCTTACGGGTCTGTCCAACCAAGGCAGCCTTGTACCTACTGGGATCAAAGACGGGTTAGTCCAAGAACTTACGGGCTCACCGTCGGGTAAGAATTCCAAATGTTTGATGATCGGACAGATAGCGACAAGGACACCACAGATCGTGGCTAAAATCATAGCAATCACCCTTACATTGGCAGGTTGGGGCAGCCACCTTAAACTGGAGATGTTGGAAGTGGTCGACACAATCGCGACCAACGGTCGGATCTACCGATGGGGAGATTATGTTGCCGACATGATCAAAACCATCTGTGAACGCTGCCAGGAGATGAGAGGTATGATCAAGTTCCCCTCTCTAATTCTCTGGATTTTCATGTACCATATTTGTCCGGAAGGTAGTCCAATCTTCCGGGAGTCGACCAAGTTCCAAATGCACCACTTTAAACCCTTTTCACAAAAAGGCACCCTGCATGAGCTGGCATAGGGGAAAGTATTCTTGGAAAACTAGTTCCAGCAATTAAAGGTTCGCACGACGAGGTGGAGGGTGCCCCAGAACATCCGACGAAACCTCCCTGCTGAGTCTCATATCCAGTTAGAACTTGACCATACATCAGTATGGTACATGCGAGGTCAGGACCCCAAAGCACAGGACCTCGAATACTATCCAACGGTCGAGCAGATTTTCCGAGAGTTGACCAGACAAGCACAGACAAAGATACCAATTCCAGAGGCTGCGAAACAGGTCGACTTCTCCATCATAGAGCCACTCACCGACCAGGAAAAGAAGAGGACTACGAGCTAAAATTATACATCAGCACATTTGTGTTGGAGGATACCCCGACCGTGCCCACTAGTCGGGTACACATCACTGTTAAACCTCCGACTGCAAAGGTAGTCAACCCCCCGTCGACAGAACAACAACAACCAACAGTACAACCCCAGCCACAGACAACTCTTCCGGCTCCAGCAACCGTCGACCCCACTCAAGTACAGACAGGTGAAGTCGAAGGCAACAACCCGGAATATGCTTTATCTAAAAGCATCATCAAGAAGCTGGCTAAGGAGATAGCTATCGCAAGGAAAAAAATCAAGGCCCAAAAACAACAACAAGGTAGGGGTAAGCGCAAGATTATTTTGGCTGACTCATCCGACGATGAGGAGGAACTAGCAGTCACGGTCGACGACATTGTTGAGGATGCACGTGCAAATAAAGTGTCAGTTGAAGTTTAGTTTCAACGGTATCTAGACACAGGAGCCCCAGAGGGTCGGCCAAAGAAAGCAAAAATGACACAGACACCTGAAAATGTGGTCGACCTTGTGTCGACCCCTCCCCCCCCATCCTCGACAACCATAGTCGAGGAACAAGCACAAGTACAGCAGGCAGACAGTCCCCCAGAGGAATATCAACGTGCCATCCCGGAGGCACTCAAAGCTAAGGTCAAACAGGACGCTGAGCTTAAAGCTTTCTTTGCCACACTTCCTGCACTGTTTATGTTGGCCTAGAAAATACAAACAAAATCTCCTCTCTATTCAAGCAAAAAGCCATATGCAAATGTTATGACGACATTCACCCGTGACCAACAGGGTGACGTAATAGGATCATCAAAGTCTGTCACCGAGCCAATCAAGACCGATGCCCAGGACGACGTACCCACTACACCTTCGGAAGTAGGTATCTCTTCCGACCAAACTTCACAACACACCCCAGCCAACCCTTTGACCCCTGTCCATACCCCTGCTCCGTCCCCAACACCACCATCATCACAACCTCCTTCACCACCACCACCACCCCCAAAATCACCACCACCAGAAGTACAGCCAAACCCATCATAACCACCATTATCTTCACAACCGGAAGTGGTCATACCACCTCCTCAAATAGAAAAACCCCCGCCCTCCATACCACCTCTTCAAAAAGAAACACAGCCGACTTTTACACCACCTAACCAACCAGATAAACCCTTAGCCTCCATTCCATCAACCACACACCCAACCTCAACTGCTGCAGATACCCAAGAGCAACAGCCAGACAAACAGAAGAAAAAGAAAGAGCAGCATAGAACATCCGGTCTCCGGATTAGCCTAAGGGATGCAAGTTCCTTGGACGACACAGAGGTCGGCCAACTCCTTAAAATTGTGGCCAAAGAGTCAAAGAAAAGGATAGATCGGAAAAATAAAGAGATTGTAGCCAAAAATGCAGAAGAAGTCGAGTTTCTCGGCAAATGCAGAGCTCTAGTCCAAACCGTCATACCAGGCCCTATCGATGTCGACACAGATCGACCACTTGAAAGAGCATATCAACTCTTCGAGGCGATGGTATCGACCGTTCAGACCCGGATGCAGGAAACGAAGGAAGGACAAAAAGAGGAGACTGCTCGACTACTCCTGGCCCAACACACTGCATTCTCGGAAGCATACAAGGTTCTCCAGGATCATATGGAAGAATCAGTTGTCACTGAGGAAGTATTACGAGACTGGCCTAATCACTATGGGCAGGTCTATCAGCAGACAAGGCAAGCACAACAGGGCATTCAGGCTTTGGAAGGCCGAAAGTCAACAGAGGCAGAACTGAGGCAGACCATTGAAGAACAAATTGTGATGGAGACTAACAAACTGCAGAAGTTAGAATGAGAGGCCCATCAGTGGGTTCAACAGGCCCTTCCTAATTTAGAGAAAGTCGACATCATCTGCCCACAGATGAAACGACTCATCACTGCTGCAGAAGAGCAAAACCAACTGTTGGGTCCCAACATTTGTATGTGAATGGATGGGACCTTACGTTGTCGAAGAAATACATCCCAATGGTTCATTTCGACTGAAGACATTACAGGGCCTAGTATTTCGGAAGCTCATTAATGGCGCCCGACTCAAACATTATAGAAACTGGAAAAAAAATCAAATAATGACCTTAACCGTCAACCAAAACCTATAAAAAGATAGAAAAATTCCAAACCAAAATAATACATCCGACACAACCAGCCATGACAGCAACTCACTACGTCGACAACCGACATCACCACCATCGACCATCTTCATCGACCAGTCAGGCTGACCCTTTTCACCAATGACATTGACCATCGACTTCGAAAGTCCCATCACGCATTGATGGCCTCGAGTGCCGAAACAAATACTCCATTAAATCGCACTCAAGCATTATAGTTGGACTGTCAAGTTCGCCATTAATACACCCATTTCGACACTCAACCCCAACCACGCCTATAAATAATGGACCGTCGAAGGTTCATTCACCACACCACTTACCCTCAGAGCACTCGAAATCTCAGTCGACCAAAGCACAAGAACCCTGTCAAAACCCTGACCAGTCCGACACAATGGCACCCAAACTAACCAGAGCTGTGTCTAAGGAAAAGGAGCTACAAGTAGAGGACACCCCCTTGCTCAACCGCTTAAAGAACATAAAAAACGCAAAGGTCCAGGAGGGCCCATTCCAGAAACTCTGGAAAGAGATCCAAGAATGGGCCTATGTCGGAAACCGAATAACCTAGGTCGCTGAGAAAATTCGGAAGAGCGGCATTTTCAACTATCCTAACGTACCACTGATGGCAAGCTTCAGTGGGATGAAGGAAGCAGCTGTTAAATTCATTATCGGTCGCTACCATAACAGCCGATTCTACTTCGACCAGCCGATTGATATCACCGGGGATGTTATCTCCAAGCTTATGGGTCTGTCCAACCAAGGCAGCCCTGTACCTATTGGGATCAAAGACGGGTTAGTCCAAGAACTTATGGGCTCACCGTCGGGTAATAATTCCAAAGTTTTGATGATCGGACAGATAGCGTCAAGGACGCCATAGATAGTGGCTAAAATGATAGCAATCACACTTACATTGGCAGGTCGGGGTAGCGACCTTAAACTGGAGATGTTGGAAGCGGTCGACACAATCGCGACCGACGGTCGGATCTACCGATGGGGAGATTATGTTGCTGACATGATCAAAACCATCTGTGAACGCTGCCAGGAGACGGGAGGTATGATCAAGTTCCCCTCTCTAATTCTCTAGATTGTCATGTACCATATTTGTCCGGAAGGTAGTCCAATCTTTCGGGAGTCGACCAAGTTCCAAATGCACTGCTTTAAACCCTTTTCAAAAAAAGGCACCCTGCATGAGCTGGCACAGGGGAAAGTCTTCTTGGAAAACTGGTTCCAACAATTAAAGGTTCGCACAATGAGGTGGAGGGTGTCCCAGAACATCCGACAAAACCTCCCTGCTGAGTCTCATATCCAGTTAGAACTTGACCATACATCAGTATGGTACATGCGAGGTCAGGACCCCAAAGCACAGGACCTCGACTACTATCCAACGATCGAGTAGATTTTCCGAGAGTTGACCAGACAAGCACAGACAAAGATACCAATTCCAGAGGCTGCGAAACAGGTTTACTTCTCAATCATAGAGCCACTCACCGACCAGGAAAAAGAAGAGGACTACGAGCTAAACTTAAACATCAGCACATTTGTGTTGGAGGATACCCCGACCATGCCCACTAGTCGGGTACACATCATTGTTAAACCTTCGACTGCAAAGGTAGTCGACCCCTCGCCGATAGAACAACAACAACCAACAGTACAACCCTAGCCATAGACAACTCTTCCGGCTCCAGCAACCGTCGACCCCACTCAAGTACAGATAGGTGAAGTCGAAGGCAATGACCCGGAATATGCTTTATCTAAAAGCATCATCAAGAAGCTGGCTAAGGAGATAGCTGTCGCAAGGAAAAAAATAAAGGCCCAAAAACAACAACAAGGTAGGGGTAAGCGCAAGATTATTCTGGCTTACTCATCCGACGATGAGGAGGAACTAGCAGCCACGATCGTCGACATTGTCAAGGATGCACGTGCAAATAACGTGTCAGTCGAAGTTCAGTTTCAACGGTATCTGGACCCAGGAGCCCCAGAGGGTCGGCAAAAGAAAGCAAAAATGGCACAGACACCTGAAAATGTGGTCGACCTTGTGTCGACCCCTCCCCCCCCATCCCCGACAACCATAGTCGAGGAACAAGCACAAGTACAACAGGCAGACAGTCCCCCGGAGGAATATCAACGCGCCATCCCAGAGGCACTCAGAGCTAGGGTCGACCAGGACGCTGAGCTTAAAGCTTTCTTCGTGACACTTCCTGCACTGTTTAAGTCAGCCCAGAAAATACAAACAAAATCTCCTCTCTATGCAAGCAAAAATCCATATGCAACTGTTACGACGACATTCACCCGCGACCAACAGGGTGATGTAATAGGATCATCAAAGTCCATCACCGAGCCAATCGAGACCAACGCCCAGGACGACCTACCCACTACACCTTTGGATGCAGGTATCTCTTCCGACCAAAGTTCACAACACACCCCAGCCAACCCTTCGACCCCTGTCCATACCCCTACTCCGTCCCCAACACCACCATCATCACAACCTCCTTCACCACCACCACCACCCCCAAAATCACCACCACCAGAAGTACAGCCAAACCCATCACAGCCACCGTTATCTTCACAACTGGAAGTGGTCATACCACCTCCTCAAACAGAAAAACCCCCGCCCTCCATACCACCTCTTCAAAAAGAAACACAGCCAACTTCTACACCACCTAACCAACCAGACAAACCCTCAGCCTCCATTCCATCAACCACAAACCCAACCTCAACTACTGCAGATACCCAAGAGAAACAGCCAGACAAACAGAAGAAAAACAAAGAGCAGCATAGAACATCCGGTCTCCGGATTAGCCTAAGGGATGCAAGTTCCTTGGACGACATAGAGGTCGGCCAACTCCTTAAAACTGTGCCCAAAGAGTCAAATAAAAGGACAGATCGGAAAAATAAAGAGCTTGTAGCCAAAAATGCAGAAGAAGTCGAGTTTCTCGGCAGATGCAGAGCTCTAGTCCAGACCGTCATACCAGGCCCTATCGACGTCGACACAGATCGACCACTTGAAAGAGCATATCAGCTCTTCGAGGCGATGGTATCGACTGTTCAGACCCGGATACAGGAAACAAAGGAAGGACAAAAAGAGGAGACTGCTCGACTGCTCCTGGCCCAACACACTGCATTCTCGGAAGCATACAAGGTTCTCAAGGATCATATGGAAGAATCAGTTGTCACTGAGGAAGTATTACGAGACTGGCCTAATCACTATGGGAAGGTCTATAAGCAAACAAGGCAGGCACGACAGGGAATTCAGGCTTTGGAAGGCTGGAAGTCGATAGAGGCAGAACTGAGGTAGACCATTGAAGAACAAATTGTGATGGAGACTAACAAACTGCAGAAGTTAGAACGAGAGGCCCATCAGTGGGTTCAATAGGCCCTTCCTAATTTAGAGAAAGTCGACATCATCTGCCCACAGATGAAATGACTCATCACTGCTGCAGAAGAGCAAAACCAACTGTTGGGTCCCAACATGGAAAATATAGCAGAAATGCCCATGGCCGAAAAGATGTCGATCCTTTCAAGTCTCACTACCTTAACGATCGATATCGAGAAGGCATTGCAGATCTAGACTGACTTTCAGCATCATCTTGCCATCACATCTCCAGCTATCGTCGAGTCTGCATCCAGAGGAGACCGACCATCCGTCTGCACAGTCCACAGTAAGAGCAAGTCTGAATGGTTCGACAAAACTTTATTTTTGTACCTCCCTGTTTCTTCGGGATGAAGAAACGTTTTGTTTGTGGGGGATATGTAGAAGGAGAAAAGTCGACATAAGTCGACTTGAACGAAGACCGACTTAGTCAGCTGACTAAGTCGATGGGCCGACTTAGTCGATTAGCCGACTAAGTCGGTCGACCGACTAACTAGAAATATTAGTCGGCTAACTAACAGTCGTGTCGGTTCACCAAACCGACAGGTAGTTATTTTGTAACCGTTTTGTAACTTGTATATATTAGGCTGTTGAGCCAAGCAAGAACTCAGTTCAGTTGTGTGCCTTGTATGAACTCATTACATTAATATAATCTGTTTTCCTATCTGTTCTTGTCTCTTGTATCTGATTTATAGTTATGTTTTAGTATGTATTATTGGTAACCTTATGTGATCTGTGAGATTACAACACCAGCTCAACCAGCAATGCCCCAAGTTGTGTTAACTCTAGTGCAACCTATTACGGTTGAGTCTCACCCCCCACTCGATCCGCATAAGCCAACTACCACACGTGCACCTGCACCACCCCAACGCAAAAGGGATAGGGGAAAGAACACCAAAGCCACCATAGAACCACGACAAGTCCCACCTTGTGCCGTCTGTGAACAATAGGGCCATCCAACTTAGAATTGCCCTAAAATACTAGTGATTCATGCGCATCTGGATGCCATGGATACGAACGAAAACATTGTCATGGTTGAACTCCCAACCGCACCACTAGTCAGCAACAAGGCATTAAGGACAAACCATGCTTGCACCCTTTGCGGCTTGTATGGACATTACTCCCACCATTGTCAAGACCTGCCCGAGTTTTGAATGGCTCTCACTGACCTTCGTCACCATTTCCTTGAGTCTGAAATCCCCTTGATCAAATAATTTCACCCACCACCTCCTTCTTTAGACACCATGTCCATTTACATGATCTCCAGTTTTACAGACCCTCTTGTCTCCACCATCATCGACGGTCCATCAGACCTGTCTCTTCCATTATTTCTGCTACCGCATCTCCATCCACAGCCGCAAACTCAACCTCAGTTACTAGGGAAACAACGGGGTTCATTCCCACTCAACATTATCCTTTTCATTTTTCTTGTCCCTTTCCTTTTTCTACAATTCGATATCATGAGTAAGTCTATCTTGGCAACCCGTGACCTACAAGATTTCACACTAGGATATCCTCTGTGATACCTTGAACCACCTACCGTACCTCTGAGGCCCTAGGATGTGTTGACTCATGTCCAGACAATTGAGATGATGTTGCACCTACCTCCAGGTCCATCAGAGACTCCTCTTGTCTCCAAGCCTGCCCGTCTTCCTCCAACAGAGACTGGGGGCAAGGCCACAAAAACAACAACCAATACCATTTACATGATCTCTAGCACCAGTTTCCCTTCCATCTCATCGCTTATGGAAAATCCACCTGATCTATCTTGGCACCACTTACGCAATGACAGAGAGATCTATAAGACCGCCTTTGATTTTACCCCATTCCCTTTAAACCATAGTGTGGAATCTGTTCTTCCCATAAAAGACCAGATTTCGTCATCCTGCCTTGCTAATGACCTTCATCTCAGCAAGGGGACATACACCCTTATTGATTCTAATGGACAACTCTTGGAGAACCCCTGCAACAGGCTCTACCTTAAGAGATTTTATGCTTAACATCACCAATGAGTCACTTCATTTTCTTTTTTCCTATTTTTCAGCAAAAATCAAAGGAAGTACCATCAGCTACTAGTCAAAAGTCACCTGAAACCTATTCGAGACACCTCTCATACTCAACAGAAAGTATTACTTAACATCCATGTGATGCACTTCTCAGTGCTTGGATGCTGAAATTGCCAAAACAAGGCGGATGGAGTCCATTTTTGCAACCGGTGCAAAGGTCTCATGGTATTCCACACCTTGGACCTGAGAGAAACCTTTTTCCACCAAAATTGCCTTATATTTGCAGGTTCTTCCATCAGCAGCAACCTTTTTCTGAAACACCCACTTGCATTGAACCAATTTCCTTCCCGGAGGAAGAGAAACTAGCTCCCAAGTAGTGTTTTTCTAAAGAGAATTCATCTCTTCATCCATGGCAACTTTCCATCTCAGATCCTTCCGAGCATGATAGTAGGATTTTGGATATGAAATAATCATAAAATAGTATGTTTTGGACAGAAAATTGTCAGGACAAGAGAGCGCAATACTTTCTCTTTGGAAATTAGATTGGGTTTTCCTTAGATCATCTGGATTTCCAATGTTGTCTCCTGCGGAGGAGAGTGTCTGTCGGGCCCATGTAGGAAGATGATTTCACTTCAGGTTCTAATTTAGCATCTGATGATTGCTGGACACTGATATCAGAAATCGGAGGATCCAAATTAGGGTCATCACCCCAAATTTCATCATCCAAATATTCAGTAGAATAGGAATGAAATTCAACAATTTTCTCCCCCACTAGTTCCACCTCCTGAAGAGGCTCATCGAAATTGAAACTTCTCTCGATGATGATCTGTTTGGTATTGATATCCAGTAGCTTGAAAAAATTAGACTCATTAGGATACCCAATAAACAGACATTATATGCTTTGCGGTTGCAAAGCCCTTCTTTTATCAAGCGGAATTCGGGCCCATGCAGTGGACCCAAACACCCGTAGGTTCGACACATCCAGCTTGTGTGCAAAGTATGCTTATAAAGGGGTCTTCCATTTCATATATGAGTGTGGCACCCTGTTCTAAATTTATGCTGTAGCATTCATGGCCTCAGCCCACAAATTTTCAACTAGCTTCTTGGATTCCATCATATAGGTGGTCATCTCCTTGAGAGACCGATTCTTCCTTTTCTCTACTCCATTCTATTGGGGAGTGTAGGGAATTGAATGTTGGACCTGAATACCACTTTGGGAGAATATGTGCAACAAATAATTACTAGCATACTCCCCTCCATTATCAGATCTCAAGATCTTGATCTTAAGCCCAGAGGCATTTTCGATCAAGGCCTTCAATTCAGAAAAAATTTAACATACTTCAGACTTCGTTTTGAGAAAGAAGACCCATGTGTACCTTGAAAAATCACTAATAAAAGTAAGAATATACCTTGATCCATTCATGGATGTGATAGGCATCAGACCACTAATATTAGAATGTATCAGCCCCAATATGCATGTAGCTCAGTTTGCCTTCCCCCGATTGAACTTGTGCTCAAGGTGTTTCCCAATCACACAGCCCTTGCAAATTCCCATGGTTGCCTTGATGACCGGGAGGCCTTCAACCATGGATTTTTTTAGTAATTGCTGAAAATATTTGAAATTAATATGACCAAACCTCTCATGCCATAGCCTACTAACCTCATTTCCATGAGTTAGCAGAGCGATGGGATTTGCATCCGCAACAACGTGAGAGAACTCATAGGATTTTGCATGATGGTTTGCAAGGCCTTTAGTAATGAGTTTCCTGGATGCAATTTATTTTATCTCAACATCAGTTGGGCTAAAATAAACTCTCTCAGGCACTCCTGTATGGGTCATCTGATAGATACTAAGGATATTTGATGCTAGAGATGGTACATACAAAACATTTGAAAAAAAAATCCATTTTCAAGATCAACAGTACCTTGTCCTTCTGAAATGATGGTGGAGTCATCTCCCATGTGGATGGGGATGGATTTGCTGGTCTCCAAGGATGAAAAGGAGTCTCTTTCAGCCATCATGTGGTTTGAAGCTCCAGAATCAATCAAGAGTGCTTTGGACTTTGAAGTGCTTGCCATGAGGGCATGACCTTTTTCATGTTGTGGTTCTCGATCTTGTTGATCTCTCCTCCGAAAGCTCTCCAGAATATTGATGTGATTTCTCTCAAGGAGAGAGGTTACTTCATCAAGCTTCTTATTCATACAGGCATGTTTAGGGTGGAATCCCTTCCCGCAATAATAACACTTGACTTTTTCCTTGCAATGGTGCCCTTTTCCTTTGTTTTTCCTTGAGCCGGAAGACTCATCATGCTGTTGGTTTTCAACTCTAGGTTTAGGAGGATCAAATTTAGTTTTTGGGTTCTTCTGCTGCTTTCCTTTACCATTTATATATTTGGGCCCCAAGACATGGAGGGATTGATCACTGGAAGATCTAATGATCCCCATCTGGACAAGCTTGTCATGTTCACTTGTTAGGGACTCAATGAAGGCATTTAGTGTAGGCGTCTTCCATCCAGGGGTTGTGAGCTTCCCCTCACGGAATGTAGAAACAAAAGCTGAATAATCAGCCCCAACCTTGGAGAGTATGGTGAGGATGAGCTGATCATTCTCCTCCACTTTGCATTGCTTTAAGAGTAAAACAATATTCTTGAAATTTGTGACAAAGTCATTCAGAGTCTCGAAATTGGAGAGCTGGAGAGACATTAATTCATTTTCGAGCTGGTAAACCCTCAAGTCATCATGATTTCCATATAGAGTTTTCAATTTGTCCCATATTTCTTTTGAAGTCTTCAATCCTGCAATATGGAAAAGCCTGATCCCGAGAAATAGAGAGGCAAAAGAAACCGAAGGCTTCATCCTTCTTGTTCAAGAATCTTGATTTTTCTATGGCAGAACCAGGCTCATCTTCAGTGTCCATGGTGACTCTAAAAATTCCTCTGGAGTGCATCTAAATATCCATATCACCTTTTCATGAGTGGAAATTGTATGGAGTCAAAAGATCTACTGAGGAGGCCATCTGGATCTGCTGGAGCGAATGCTTCACGTGTAAAAAACCTAAAAATCAAAACAGAAAGGGCAATGTAAGGTCGAACACCCTGCACATTTTAGGCTTTCATCACACCCAACATAGTCAATCAAGTAAGCTTGATCAACAAGTTCTTTACTTGGGGTATTAAGTGGTAAGCCTTGGCTTCTGGTGCAGTGCTAGATTTTTGAGCTATTGCTCAATTTTCATGCAGAAATCTGTCAAAAAGCTTGTTTTTGAGAGATAGAGCTTCGTCCTGCTATGAGCTCTGATACCATATTAATATTGCACATTGATATAGGGACTAAAAATCAATCTCATCAAAGATTAATCAATAAATAACTCATGAAATGGTGTAATCAATCTACAGAATTAGCCACTCTGTATAATCAGATAAAATAATGATAATACAATACAATGTCATGCTACAAGCATGAATGAATGATCAATTTGAATCCTCAAGGAGGTCATTCGAATTGAATGAGTGCAATGTGTCTGGTTAACTGAATGTAAGCCATAGTCAACACTCCAGTTAACCACTGATCAAAACCCTAATTGACTCAACTGAGCCCTAACTGAAGTCGAAGTGCAATAAATGATTGAGTCTCAGCTGAAAGAGATCAGAAACATGTCATAGCAATCCAACCAGCAAGTGTTAGCGCTTCAATGACTCCAATGAACCCCAATGAGGTTAACTGAAGTTGAACTGAACATTAGAAGTTGGTAGAGGTGCCCTTGTTGACTCCAGTTCATTAATTAATCATTAAATAATCAATTAAATGAAAGGAGGTGCCTTCACTGCCCTATTTAACTGATTGTAACCATCATTTAGCAATTAGGTGCATTAATATCACTCAGATCACCCTCGGAGTGCTCCAGTTAGCCTCCTTGAATGTAGGAGAAGGATAGTTTAGCCTCCTTGATTGAAGGTAGGCGCGAGTGTGACTGGATGATGTCAATTAATGCTCCACTGATGTCAATTAATGTCAATAATACTTAGTATAGTGGTTTAACTAGGACAATTTGACCAAAATGAGTGTGTATGGTGGTAAATGTCTCCGACAGTTGCAAGCATGGTAAGATCTCCTTCCTTTATCATTGATTCTAGAGATTCTCGGCACATGCTTTTGACAAGGGAGGATTTTTCCTCACTTGATGATTTGAAAGGTACAAATATTTGCTAGGAGATAACTCATAAACTCAAATTAAGGGTAAGGGTAGCATAAATTTTGACCATGGTTCCTTCAACAATATCTTGTATGTCCCAGGTCTTGCTGCTAATTTCTTGTCAATCTACCAAAATGAACCACACCAAGTCTCCTAAGAAGGTTTTTTTTGAACTCCCAATGATGTTGAAATATCTAATATTGTGAATGGTATAGTCATTACTAAATGTCTTGTGGATCATAGTTCGAAAGTGTACAAGTTCTCACACTTCATTCCTTTTTCAAACCCCTCTTCTCTCCTCACTCATGCTAATGAAGCCAGTAATATTTGGCATGAGAGGTTTGGTCATCCAAATTACAAGTATCTTTCATATTTTTGTCAAAGAGACATGGTTATAGGGTTTCCAAAGATCAAGTTTTCTAAGGGAGTCTGTTAGGGTTGCATTCTAGGAAAACATCCCGAGCATAAGTATGAGAGAGTCAACCATGAGAGAACCTCTACGCCACTTGAGCTCATCCATAGTGAAATTGCTGGTCCTTTTCCTCACATGTCCATGAGTCAAGACAAGTATTTCCTAACCTTCATAGATAAATTTTCTAGATAATGTTGGGTTTTCTTCCTTAAAACTCAAGTCTAAAGTTTTTGACCTCTTCAAGGTTTTCAAAACCTTGGTTAAGAACCAATCTAGAAGGAAAATCAAGATACTCACATCTGATAGTGGTGGTGAGTATGTCAAGTATGAGTTCATTCAATATTGTAAAGATGAAGGTATCCATATGTATCATTATATTCCTTATACACCTCAGTAGAATAGTGTTGTTGAGAGAAAGAAAAGATCCCTCAAGGAGATGGCTACTTGTATAATGGATTATAAGAATTTACCACCAAAGTTTTGGTTTGAAGCTATAAATTGTGCATCCTACATCTATAATAGGTTTCCACACAAGTAACTTGATGGAATCACTCCTTTCAAATATTGGAGTGGGAACAAGTCAGATGTGTCACACTTTAGGATATTTGGTTCAAGGGCATGGGATATAATTACACTAGACAAGAGGAAGGATTTGGAACACCAAATTGAAGAGTTCCCATTTGTTTGGTATTCTGAATATTCGAAAGTTTATAATCTTATAAACATGAGAACTCAAATATACTTCATTGATAGAAGTGTTCAGTTTGAAGAAGAGCCTATGCCAGCAATAGAAATTGGAGAGTCCTCTTCACCACCATCACATTTGGTTGTAAGTGAATAAAATAATGAGATTTATAATTCTTGTTGGAGTATTAATACATCCTTATTACATATTTTAGACCCTAGGATAACTTCATTTTCCTGAATTGCAATGATATCCTATGGTTTAGAATTAGGAGGCTTAATTCTACAACATATCTGGTTAATTTGGCCTGTTCACACATGCAAAAGCGCCCTATTTTGGTAAACCTAGCCCATGTATGTCCTCATTAATGCATTGGGGCACTACCTCATTGATTTGGGGAATCCAGGTTTGACCAAGTGCGCTAGTGGTGTATCTAGCCTATTTTGGCTCTCCTAGGGGCATTTAATGCCACCTAGATCCTCCCATTCACCTCTATCTTCTCACCCATGCATTTCTTGGAGTATTTAATTCCCCATCACACTTCATCAACATTCACACCTTGGTTTGTGACTATTTGAAATGATTTGGGTCTCCATTGGTCCATGTAGGGGGGATTGAGGTCAAATCTCTCCATGACACATGTACCACTCCAATTGGCTTCTAGAGCATCTCAAATTTATCCAATGTACTACAAATATGTATTATACACATCTTCAAGGTGTGATGTAATATAATGTTTTGATATTAGCACCTTTCACATGTACTATTCCAGCTATTTCTGTCTCTTTGTTTTCTTTTGCATATTTTTTCAAACACTTTGATGATGAAATTGTTCTAGCTCCTAGATCTAACTTGAGATGCAATTCTCACATGGTATCAGAGCTTGTTGGAGCTGTAACAAATCTTGTGAGGTTGATTTGCTGTTTAGGGCATATTTCCAGTTTATGTGAGTGTTTTTCATTGCAGGTTTTTACAACAACTTCATGGATTCGAAAGATGTTCCTCTCCTTCCCCCATTCAACTATTCTTAATGGAAGTCAAAGATGTGTGCATATCCTAAGAGGAAATGTCTCTATCGTGTCTCCATTGGAGCTGTGAGAGAGCCAGAGTTCTGTCAAGAGAAGGATGCTTGGGTTAATGACAATGATAGAGCCTATGGAACTATGTGTCTAGCTATACCTCCTACAATGCACTACCTCCTTGATTTTGTTGATTACCCATTCAATCTTTGGAGAAATATAGATGAATCTCTTCGAATGCGGCAAGAAGATGTGAGCTATATGGAGAGAAAGAAAATGGGAACCTCCTTATGTGTTCTTCCTATGGTCTCGACCTCATGCATTTCTCAAGAAGTTGTTCAAATTGAAGAAGAAGTAGCCAAAGATTCAACAAATGAACCAGCTCAAGTTTCTTCCTCTGTAGCTTCCTCTCATTGTCAAGAAGCTATGTTTCATGAAGATAGCATATGAGTTACTGCCATCACTACTACTTAAGATTTATCTATCCATTGTACACCCTTCTCCTCTATGTCTTTTGTTACGAATGAGGAAGATGTATTGATAGTTGATGTTCATAGAGAGCCTTCTCTAGAAGATGATTTTTATTCACATGAGAGTATTGGTTTGAAATATGGATATGTTTTTATGTCAAGTGAAGATCTCTCATTAATTCACACAAATTTTCCCATGTATTCCTCCACCATCACTAGTAGAGTTCCTTCAAGTTCGTATGAAGATGGAGAATCCTTTGCTATCGCAATGGCACATTTGGGACTCTTGTTCCACATTCTTGTAGCTGATTACAACCTTCATTTGAAGTGGCTGCTTCAAGATCCTTATGAATCATTTGGGGTCACCTATTCTCAAGCATTTTAAGTCTCTTTCAGGCATGGAATTTTATTTGGTTCGAGGTTTGAGTCTAAAGAGAACCATTCTCTCTACTATTAGTGCATTTCAGTTGTTCTATATGGCCTGAGGATTCATCATGCAGCTGTTCCTAAGTTGGTTGAGAAAATTCCACTTCTTCCCAAGAAGAAGATTCCTCCATAAATTTTTTAGGTTGGAGTGTATGCATCCTTGATTCTATGTCATAATCCATTTTTTGAGGGGAGGTTTTGTCCCTTGAGATTTTCCTCCTTACCTCTGTTACATGGATCAATAAAATTTGTAAAAGGTGACTTGTGCCTTAGTTGCCAATGCCTAAAAATCATGAGAAGTACTAATTTTGGATTAAGGGGATGTGCTGGAGTAGTAATAAATCCTTAGTACATAGTTTGGACCTTAGGATAACTTCATTTTCCTGAATTACAATGATTTCTTATTGTTTAGACTTAGGAGGGTTAATTTTGCAACATATCTGGTTAATTTGGCCTATTCACACCTACAGCAACGCCCTATTTTGGTAAAAATAGACCATTTGCACCATCATTAATACATTGGTGCACTACCTCCTTGGTTTGGGGGATCCAAGTTTGACCAAGTGCGCTAGTGGTGTATCTGGCCTATTTTGGCTCTCCTAGGGGCATTTATTGCCACCTAGAGCCTCCCACTCACCTCTATATTCTCACCCAAGCATGACTTGGAGTCTTTAATGCCCCAACACACTTCACCAATGTTCACACCTTAGTTCATGACTGTTTTGACTGAGTTGGGTCTCCATTGGTCCACTTAGGGGGGATTGAGGTCAAATCTCTCCATGACACATGTACCACTCCAATAGGCTTCTAGAGTCTCTCAAATTTATCCAATGTACTTTAGATATGTATCATAAACATATTCAATGTGTTCTGTGATATAATGGTTTGATATTAGCACCTTTCACATGTGCTATTCCATATATTTATGTCTCTTTGTTTTCTCTTGCATATTTTGTCAAACACATTGATGGTGAAATTGTTCTAGATCCTAGATATAACTTGAGATGTGATTCTCACAATTATGATACATCTAATAGTTATTATTTAATTTCATGTCCTAACTCACCTACATGGCCAAACTGGGCACCAAAGACCATTCATGCAGTCGGGAAACTAGGTGGAAATCCTAGTGATCCTAGGAGGACTAGATCTCAATTCGAGAGTGCCATTTCTGTCAAGCACCCTTTGTTTTAAGAAAAGTGTTATATAATGATGGAATCATACCCTCAGACATATGAATAAGAATCAACAGATACAACATGTAAAACAACCATGAAGGAGGAATACCATTCGCTCCAGAAGAATGAGACGTAGGAACTAGTCAATCTCCCACTAGGGAGAAAGATAGTCAAGTGCAAATGGGTATTCAATAATTTTTTTTCTACTGATGGATATCCTCTTAAGTACAAGGAAAGGTTAGTAGAAAATGGATTCTTTGAATACTAAGGAATTGACTACAATTAGACCTTTGCATTAGTTGCAAAGATGACTCGATAAGACTAGTTTTGGCCATTGTAGCTTCTAGGAAGTGGGAGGTACATCACTTAGATGTGAAAATTTCATTTTTGCATGAAAATATGAAAGAAGAGATATATATCTAGCAACCAATTTTTTTTTCACTAATCCATCTCTTGTGTGCAGGTTGAAGAAATCAATGTATGGGATAAAACAAGCTAGGCTAGAGCCTGGTATGCCAAGATTGATATTTTTTCTATCACTGAACTATAGTATATGCAAGTATGATAAAAATTTATATTTGAATATACTTCAGGGTTAATTAATCATTGTTTTGTTTTATGTTGATGACCTTCTTATCACAAGAATATCCAAGAAATAAATCGCCTCCTTGAAGAATGCAATGAACCATGCTTTCTCCATGACTGATTTGGGGTTGTTAAGAAAATTTTTGGGGCTTGAAATTTATCAATCAAATCTTGGAATCAAGATACATCAGTAAAAGTATGATTCATATATTCTAAATAATTTTAGAATGAAGGATTGCAATCCAAGCAAGACTCCTTTCCTTTCAGGAGTTAATCTTGAAGAAGCGCAATCAACTCCATTGGTAAACACCACTTTGTATAGGCATCTAATTGGTTGTCTTATGTATTTGAATCATACTCAACCTAATATATATTATGTAGTGAGTGTGGCTTCCAGACACATGGATTAGCCTCATGACATCCATTGGAGGGAAGAAAATAGAATCCTAAACTTTGTACAAGGAACAAGAACTCATGGGATTCACTATGTTACAATATCTAGCATAGCGTTTGTTGGTTTTATTGACTCGGATTGGAAATGTTATAAAAATGATAGAAAATAAAATTATGGATATGTATTTATGTTGAATATGGACAAATAATCTGGTAAAGTAAGACTCAAAGTGCCATTGAACTTTCATCTACAGAGGCAGAATACAGAGGAGCTGTGAATGCACCAACTCAATGCTTTTGGTTGTAGGGTATACTTTGAGAGATTGGGATCAAGTATGAGACTTATAAAATCATCTATTGTGACAAAAAAATTACCATTCAAGTCTCAACTGATCTAGTATTGAGGAAACAAACCAAAAACATATAGATCCATATGCACTACATCAGAGGACTTGTGCGTGATGGGGTCATTGCTTCGCATTATTGCACATCATTTGAGCAAGTTGCAGACATGTTCAACAATGTGTTTTCTGAGAGTAGATTCAACAATATCAAATCACTACTAAGGTTATATTATCATGTGGAAAATATAGATTTAATACCATATTTCATATAGTTTTGTTCATGTCCATGTTTAAGGGAGGATTTTTCCCTTTGTGGTTTTTCCTCTTTTCTTTTTGTATAGACAAGCAGTATGTTAAGGGCGACTAAGCCTTGTTTATAGGCCCTATATCTCTGATATTTTTCTAATATTTTACATAGTTTATGATTAATAGGGGGTGTTGGAATAATAAAAACCCGTTCCCATATTAAGGATAATAAATTTAGTCATTTTGATTAAATTCCCAGGTTCTACACTAGCTAGTTGGCATCCACTTGCATTTATGTCGTCAAAATTGCCTAAAATACCTTCAATAGAGCTTTGTAAATATTCTAGTTAAGATTCTGAAAACTGTTAGACTATCTAGTCTTAGAAAGTGCAATTTCCTGCTTTATTTAGTGCTTTCTTCTTTTTCAGTAGCTTTTGAAGCAAAAGGTGAAAGCTAATCTAAGGAAACTACGTAGTATTTGTCACAACTTACCCTCCTTTTCCTCTCATTAAATCATGAGTTTGTCCACTTTCCTTCATTGATCATATGTACCAACTCATTCATCCAATTCGTGAGCATCTTGACTAGTTTGGAAAGTGCTTTATGCACGTATGAGGGATTTTAACTAGTTTAGTAAGCCTGCTATTGTACTGATTTGAATAACATATTTATGCTTTTGAATATATGATGTAATTATATATTTGAGAATCCTATTTTGACATCAGGTTTTTTGATATGAACTTAATCAATAGAAGTTTATTTTATGCACCAAATTCAGTTTCCATTTTGAGTGTATCTTGCATGTTTGACTAGCAATTTTGTGAATGCAATTGAACTATAGCTTAAGCTTAGTTTCCACATTTTTTATGCTGATGTGAACTCATACCAAGGGGAGATTATTTTACATTTTGTGGAAATATCCTCTTGAGATCAACTCTCCCACTAGATGAGAGAAATCCCTAGAAGTCGAAGAGAATGTTACACATGAATCTCGTCATCAACATGTGATGAGACCCCAAATACCGTATTTTTCCCTCAATCCCAAGTTATGAAGTAAAATCATGATCTAGATATCAATCCTGCATATCAAATCCAGCATCACTCCTACCTTTTAATCAATTATCATTAGCATGTTCAAGATTCCTTTAATATTTTGGCAATAGAAGGTGGCACCACCTTTACCTCTTGTACAGGGCACGGTTCTGCCCTGTCACCACTCTGTCATAGTGGGAAAGAAGCGGTGCCCTTGGTAAAAAGTGAAACAGAGAGGATTCCACGAAGCTTCTTGAAGGAAATATTCATGTATCCCTTATCCCTACACCTGAGGATCACACGGGATTGAGATACATCCTTCTAGGATCTCCTATCCACCTCACCCATCATTTTATCAACCATCCCTATCCTCCTAAGGACTATAGAAGCAGGCTCATATCCATGGTTGAGAGAGAGAAAGGTTATGTTGTTGCATTGACATTCTGGCCTAGATCAGTAGGGTGAACATAGGAGGAGCAATTTTTAGCTATTAGGGACAACATATTGGATTTGTGAAGGAGCTTATTGACACTAAGGCATAGGTTCTAAACTTCTTCTTCATATTTTAATGAAAAATTGGCTCCTTTCCCTTAAAGTATGTTGTGTTAATATTATGTATTTTATTGTTAGATTCCTTAGTCACTAGCATAGAATAGTAGAAAATTTTTTGGTGCTTTTTGATCTTGTGCATTGGTTTCATGTGATCATGCAGGTATATCAGTGAAGATCTATCATTGCAGGAAACAACTACATGATCTCATCAAAGACACTTATTCCAGATATCCACCCATTCTAGGGAAAGTATTCCAATTCTATTGTGTACTATTTGTTCTAGATCTGAACCATTCAGACAAGAGGAACAACTCCTGTCTGCAGGAGGTGCATTTTTTCTATTAACAAATTTGGTGACTCCGCTGGGGAGAAACTTTCAGCATATCTTATCTTCCTTGGTTTAACTCTTGTCCGAAATCCAAGCTCCAGTTTTTTCGAAATTAAATCTACTAGCCGATCTAGTTAGATTTTGGTTTGTTATCATCAAATCTATTTAGATCTGATTTTTTCTACCTTTTGTACTTTATATTCATGTTAATTCATGATTTAAATTACAATTTCACAGTGATTAACTTTGCTTTTTTCTCAATTATTTTGTTTTGGACATCTACAGGGAACTGTGCATGCATAGTGGGAAGTAAGTGGTGCCACCGCCTGGACTTAGTGATCAGTAAGCGGTGCCACCACTTGTAATCAGCAATCAGGAAGTGGTGCTCTCTTAGAACCTCTCTGTCAATGACCCTTTGGAAGTGGTACCAGGTAGGATTTGTCCATACTTGTTTTTTCAAAGTTTTTGTAAAAACTTTGTGTGATTTTATTTCAGTTCCGAGTGTCTAGGATTTTCCAAAGAGGTCTGAGTGTTTGAATTTCAAATATTTTGATGTGGTAAAAGGCTTGTTTTGTTAAAATCATAAATCTAGGATAGACTCATCTTTTCATTTGCTTGTATGCTTGGTTTTAAATTTTGAAAGGAGTGCTGCTTGAAAGCTTAGTATCAGTCAGATCTCATTCTTACTGTTTGAATAAATATCAAGAGAAAGACTTTCTTGATTGGTTTCTTGTTTTCACTTTTTTTCATTGAATTAGTGAAAGACTTCTTTTTTCTTATTTTAAAAATATTTTTTTTTGTTGAGATCTAGTTATAATTCTATTTGAAGATGAAATATCAGATCTTTGACCAGCCTAATAAGCTTTCAGATCTCCATTTTTCTTCTTTCTTTTTACATTCTTGTCTCAATCAAAAGAAAAATATTAGAAGTTTTAAGTTAGATCTTTCTATCTTTGAATGAAAATTGAAAAATGTACTTAGTATTCCTTTGAGTGTTTCTTGTCTTTCTTTTTAGCGAAAAATAGATCTCTCCTTATGTGATTGCTTTCAAAGATTAGTTTAGAAGTATTTTGCTTGTTGGAATTCTCAAAATGTTTTCGTTGAGTTTGACTATTTCGAAACATTTTGGTTTCGAAACAAAGTTAAAAAAAATACTATCTCCTTCCCATAAGTAAGAATATTTTGAAAGGTAAAGTGAAAGAATATGCACATCATTATTGCATGGTTTTACATTTCTGTCATAACTCCATGCATTCACCTAACCATTCAACTTAAAACTAATGGTAGCTATAGGTTAAAATTTATATATGAGACACTGGCCATCAAGATGTGACTCTGACTCCCAATGGGGCTGCAATCTAAAGTGTGGCAATGTGTCAACGAATACGACTATAATAACAGATAGCAACTAGTAGTCTACTACTAGGCCCAAAACAAGATCAAAAATTTGTTCCTACTACCGATGTGAACCTTGCTACCAATGTCCACTCTTTTTTAATCAAAATGAAATTCAAAAGGCCAGTTTGATGAGTCCTCCTCTACAAGACTTCATTTCTTGCATGAATATCATGGACTCATGACAACTATAAACAACACTCGATGTCATGCAAATACAATGAGCTAAAAACAACATGGACCAAAGCACCTGCACAATGGTTATTAATAAAATTAAAATGGAGAAACACTCAAAATGGAGACTGAATTCGGTGCAGGGTGAAAACATAACCCAACATCCATGTATGGAGAAACAATGAGTTAGAAAAAACATTTGGACCAAAGCACCTGCACAATGGTTATTAATAAAATTAAAAAAATAGTTGTTGACTCAAGAATAGTCTTTCAATTTGATGGGTGGCATGGTCATGATGTAATCTCCCTCCGTCCTTTTATAAATTTGTGGTTTCTCACAACAATTGTCCTCAACGGTCACCACCAAAATACATATTAAAATTAACTATGTTTACATCCTCTTCTCTATAATCCTCATCTCATATTCATAACTAAGGATTATTATGCATGCACATCCTCGCATTATAATATCAATTAGGTCAAGGCGCAAAGACAACCATAAAATATCAAATGTATTAAGATGCAAAGAGTAAGAGACAACTATAAGTAATTATTATATTAAATTTACCATATAAGAATTCAATTGACACTATCAACTGAGATTTGACATGTTGGATTGTTGTGATATTCTTATCACTCCTTATGAATGTGATTGCAATGAATTCTTTGAAGGTGAAGCCTATAATTTTAGGTATTCTTCCTAATTATCATGCCTTTTGGTAAGAAAAAAAGGAGGTTAGAGTCCTGCAACAACATGGAAAACAATTTCGACATATAGGTATACACATTAGATTTTTTCATTAAATAACTTAAATTTCCTACCTGTGACTATCGATTCACTGAGTCGTGGACTGGTACAAAACATAGAAAATTTGAGAGCCGTGAGCCCTTAAATACTCACCTAGAACTTTCTCAAATATAGCCATTAGTAAACTTATTTTGGTATTTTGGTTCAATTTAAAAGGCATATTGTTGAGGCTCAGACATGTAATGTGTTGCAAGGCTTCAGTTGAATTAGGATTGATTCCACTGCCCCTCCATCCCATACATGTATGCTTTCACGACAAGTGCTGAACAACATAATTTGATGCCCCAACCTCGGTTATGCTAGCGTTGCTAACTTGCTTGGTATCTAGGATTTGTTTTTTAATGTTTTATGAGTTGTGTATTATTTTTTCTTAGGTGCCCAATCCCCATGATTCTTACATCTCTCAATTTTGGATTGTTTCCCTCTCTCTGGTTTAAATTAAGTTTTTCATTATATATATATATATATATTATAGCCTCATTTTGCTTAGTGACTTCATTTTGTATATAGTTAATAGTAAGTAATTCTCTCATGGTTCTAGTTATTCTTTAAGACTATATTTAGTTATGACGTCTTGCAATATGCATAAGGTCAAGCGGATGCCCCAATATGGTTATCACATAGTCTAAGTAGTTTTTTTTATAATGAAGTGTGCTCCAACTCAAAAAAATACAATAAAATAGTTGTTATGTTAGTGAGCTATAAAATTAATGATATATATATGACAAATTAATGTGTTCAAAAAAAGTTTGATGGAAAATATATCATTTTTTCATGTGCTGCTAGAATAAATAACTTTCCAACAGGAATTAATATTCCCCCTTCAAATTTGATCATTGGTGGCAAGCGACAATGAATTCAAAGGTCAAGTCAAAGCAGCAGGATTCCTCACAACATGTTTACAAATCTAGAGCTGCAGGCTATGGAGGGAAAGCATCCGCAGTTAATCCTAAGAACTCTAGCCAGGTGTGGATTTAATAAATGTATATCACAAGAATTTACTCAATTACATTCTCCAATTTGTCACACAGAGATCCCCGGATCGAAAAGCATTTGTTTTTTTTCACTTGTGACTGGATACTATCAAATCCAATGCTATTGGTGGACCGTAACCATTTTTGGAGGAATTGGGTATCCAGCATCCTAGGGAGCCAAGTTTGCCATCATTTAGTTTAGCATTTAGCACTGATTATCACCATTAACATCAATTTGGAATGTCCAGTTTATTTTTATTATTATCTTGATTGAAAACGTTTCGAGGATTTGCACTGCACGGCACTGAATTTGTCCCAAGTCAAACATGTAACTATTCTGGCGAAATTGTACAGAACTTGCTCTCGACCCTAATACTTATTCCTTTGAAATTAATACTATTTGGGTGGAACATTTCACAGTAAGAATGAAACCCTACTGGATTGCTTAATATTTTACCAACCTCATCCATGAACCAAGGTCCCATGGGATGATTGGTCAAATTGTTTGGACCCAAATGCACATAGCAAAGGCCTAAAATAAATGACAACATAAACTTGAAATCAATTCCAAAAACACACCCTGATCGGCTGCACCACATAGAGTGGGTGCCAGGGTTGAGGGGTAGCTATTCAATAAAAAATTCCTGAGACATACAGCTGGCTTCATCCCTTCAATACTCCTCTCTAAGGGTGGGGCATACCACTGTGAGAATGGAGACCTGGTGGACACTTGACACTCTATCATCCACACCAATGAACCAACACGGCCTGTTGGAAAATACCTATATTTTAAGTTTGCCCTGTTTATTTGGATGCTGATGGAATGGATCTCGCAGTGAAAGATGGAGAATGATTCCATAGGAATTATTGTTCTTGATGTATGGAGCAATTAATATTTTCATAAGAAAGAAGGTTGATCACCCTGAGTACAGGTGACATAGCTGCAACTTGATGCTTTTCCAAATCACCACCTTGCTTTTGATTTGATAGCCATAACTGCTTTGGAAGAAAATCACGTGCATGGGTGTACACACACAAAATATGATATGTGCATTGTTTCTTAGCATTGTTGATTTTGATATGTACATGTATAAGTAGAAACAATACATGGGAATAACACTTGAAAAACAACTTATTTAAGTAACAAACACCAAGAGCATAGGATGTAGAAAACTACATTACCTTTTACAATCAAAACATAGAGCAGACTAATAGTTATGCCGAGTCTCTAACCTTCCTTGAATAAGATGAAAGGGCTTCAAAGATCCTTGTGGAGGTAGGGTGCTTTCCATGACACACCCCTTACCTACTTGGAAGGAGTACTGCAATTTGATTTTCTGGGCTAGACTTCATTGTGATAATCTTAACATTTATATGCTGGAATTTTGACATACAGAAATCCCAAAGTACATAGTTCTCATTTTGTATCCATTCTGCTTCAGCTTCTTTGAGCCTATCAACCATTTCCTCATCTTTTTCTTCTCCTCTTCACAGGTCTGGAACTTGCCAGGACACTACCCTGGATTAAAGCCTACAATTTATGGTGCATATTCATCTGTCCATATGCATGCCTACAAGTGGATACCCAGGACTTCAAAGGAAACCCAAAATTCTCTTTTAAGCACCAAGGTCAAGACAGACAATCTTCCTGGATAACAACATACCTAGGTTTTCAATGTAGATGCTCTAATGTTTCTATGCATTCTTCTTTCAGTGATTCATGATGTCAATGTAGATGCTCTAGTTTGATTACTTCATTAAACTAATTAATTTCCTTAGGTGTCACCATGATTCATGATGTATGTCACATGTAGGCATGAACATAGATGTTAGTCATCAATTTCTATATTGATTTTGGTTACTATCAATGTTTTAAACTATATGCTATGCAAATGTCGATTTCTGATTTTGACCTTTCTGTGTTTTGGTGTAGGGAAATCGGGCAATAGTGGAAATTCAACTTGCAGATTACATATTCCCTGCATTTGACCAAGTAAATTATTCATTTGTGTATGTACATTTGGATTACTAAATTTGGCACACAAAAAACGAGTGAAAGGTTTAAATCATTGTTGCTGGACTTTAACTAAGGTCCCCATAATCTGAAATAATGAAACTTAGAATGTTATTTCAGCAAGACGAAGTACATGGATGTTGGGTTATGTTTTCACCCTGCATTGGGACCTCCTTTAATATAACTTTTCTTCTTTTACATATATATATATATATATGCTTATATGTAGTGGTTACTTGTTTGTTGTCACTAACTAAAATGGTGGAAATCTGTCTTTCTCAAGAATTCCAATTGGAAGTTTGAACCTTCCCAAGGATGAAACTGATCCTATTATATGAAACGGGATGAAATGTGTAAAGAAATTTATATCAACCACCATTTAGTGTCTTCCTTCATCTCAAAACTTGTTCTTTGCATTCAAGTAAATTTACAATGGATGGATTGTAATGGGTTTGTAGACTATTTGAAAGGGAAGTGAGTATTGTCAATGGTAATCTTTTCTATTCAATGTTTTCTCTTCTTTCAGTGATTAAATCTTAGAGAATCTCTAATCCAGGCATCGAGTTTTAAACACTGATTTTTATATGTACCAACAATCATGTTGGGTTTCTAAGAAAACAACCTCATATTTTGCTTGTACAAATATCAAAATAACAAATGAGCCAAATTATGGTGCAAAATGGAAGGATGTCAGTATGTGAGAAGATTGTCATGTCACAAGTTGTCTTCATTGGATGTGAAAAAGCTAATATATTGACAAGTATGTTACCATCCTGGAGCTGAACACAGGGTGCCTACTAAATGTATTCGCTCAAAACATGTTCTTGCAAATACAATTATTAAATTCCTTCCATATACATTAGGAATAAATCTAAAACCCCGTTGAACCCCATTTTTGTAGAAATTTTATCTTTAAATCCCTTTTACCCCTTATTTCTTCTAGTAACCCCCCCGAGAGATGAATGGCTTAGAAAATATGTATTTCTATCCAAAATATGAGATCAAGACATTCGCTATAGGTTCTCTCATTCCCTTTCATGGCAAAGTAAATACCATTATAGATGCATTTATTGTCTAGTTATTTGTGTGAATTGAGCTAATGATGTTAAGAATCTAAGATTACGTTTTAATCTAATAAGTGCTTTTTTTCAGCCACTCTTCATAGCCTTTGGGCTTACCATATAATGGGGCACAACCTCCTATTCCAGAAACAATGAGGTTGAGCATTTGCATGCTAGTGAAGTGATGTTTATTTTGATTTCTTATGTTTGAAACTATTGCCAATCACTGTTATATCTAAATTGGCAATGACAATCTCCAGAATTGGGTCGTATGACCATTGACATGTGATGAATCCCAATTTTCTTTCATTATAGAGGTTTAGTTTCCCTTTTAACATTTGCATTCACATCCTATGTCATGTGCGTCAACTTGACTGTAAAGTTATGTGCCGTGACTAATAGTATACAAATTCATTCACAAACTATTGTGGAAAGGAAATGGAAAGCAAATAACAACTATAGGCACATTGTATTGTTTATCTAATTTTTTAATTCTATTTGTTGTAAGGGAATACTGGCATAGTTTCCATTGAAGACTTGCCCTTGCTTTCTGTAGATTGTTAATGAAGCCGCAAAGTATCGATATCGAAGTGGAAATCAATTTAACTGTGGAGGTATATTGTTTCCTTCCTGAGTATGTTAGATGCTTCAGCCCTTATGTTACCTACATATGATTGGTTGTTTATGGCTGAGTTTTCTAGGTGCATTCTATACACAAATTTCAATTATCCTCTTTATTTTGAATGTGCTCATTAGTTCAAGTGTTGCTACTGTTTACATGCTATTGACTTTTGAAGTTTCCACTTGCTTATTAGTGCTGATTAAGATACAAGATTAATTAGTGCTGATGGTGAGCCCAAGTTTTTAAAGAATGATTCTTCTCGGGTTTCGCATACGACATTAAACCAATCAATTCCATTGTCTGTGTGCCAAATCATTATGATTTTAATTTCATTGTAAATGTTACTAATTCATCCCCTGGCACTGTCAAGGGTGTCCTTGTTTTTTTAATATAATTTTGTTTTCATTACCATTTTTATTTCCCTCATTACTAAATCTACTTATTTTACATATTTCTTTTACCTATGTATTTTTAGTAAGAGTGTTTCTGTCTATTCATATATATAGTGGAAATCACATTCAAGGTGAGAGGTTAAGCCAAGTGAAACTTAGTCAACCTCCCAGATACTTGCTAGATTTAAATTAAAAAGGCTGAGAATAGTAGCCAGTTTGGGTATGTCTAAAATTGAAAATCATAAATAGTCTTCCAAGAGGTGGCATGGTCTGGCCAATTTCCCTATGAAACTAAGCAGAAAGCTACTATGACAAGCACCAGAAAATATAAACATAAATATTGAGATAGGGACCTGGAAAACCTAATATTAAGCCTCCTCCTACTCAAGAGAAATGGGGTGCTTTAGATTGCTTCCAGCGTGGAGCTTGGTGTCCTTTGTAGCTGGTTGAGTCCTCATGAGCATGTCTTTGTTCTGAACTCCCTTTTCCCATAGTTGAGGCCAAAATTGCACCTAGAAGGGAGTTGTATTTGCCATCTGATTGTTGAAGAATGTCCAAGATGTGGTCCAGGATAGGATTATTCTGTTCTGGTTGGCTGTCCATGAGACATGTGGTCATCTCTTGGATAGAGGGAAATTGTGAATAAATAATGGTGACCCTACTTTGAGAGATTCCCTTATTTGACATGATCTTCTCCAGCTCCTTATCAATTGTTTGGTTGGAGCTGCCCCTTCTCTTTTGAGGAAGTTTATCTTCTTTTGGATGTTGGAGGCCTTATGTTTGGTAGCGAAATCCTTAACTTATGCCTGCAAGTGAAATATTGGGCAACCCCTTTTGCTTTTGGATTTGGTGTTTTCCTTTGCATCCTAATGTTCTTGCTTGAGGCCATTTCCCTCAACAATGAGCAGATTTGTAGCATAATCCATCCCTGTAGTTGTTGAACTAGCAATTCTTTGGGGTCCCCTACCAGAGTTTGGTTCCTCATCTCTCTTTTTTGTGAACTGTTGATTTTCAGTGTTGTGACATTGCAGGCAGAGAGATACACTACCTTCACGGCTATAAGTAAACTATAAAACTCATCTCTTTACCATGAAAACAAGCCATTTTTCTTCTAGGATAGCTCCCAAGAGTCTGCATGTACCATGTGCATTGTCTTCCAGCGTGGTGGTACAATTTTCCTCCTAAATTGGATCCACATAAATGAGTTTGGACTCATTTTGTCCTGTCACATTTTCTCTAACATGCTGGTGATATGTCATTTCTCCATTGCACCCATAATGGTTCCATGACATGCCTCCCTATTACCCCATCCAGGAATTTTCTTGGCCATGTTGATGTGTATATTGTTACATATTTTTATTTCCATGTTTAGTGATAATAAAAATGAAATAAGAGCTAGTTTGCAATTTTCCAAAATCAAATGTTCATGCCAATTTAAATGCTCCTTCATAATACATATCCATGGCATGATTTTTTGCATTACACTTGCTACTAAGTTTGACCTTCTCCTCCCTTTTCCTTTTGATTTGATTTTGTGATGGTGAATCCAAGGGATCAAATAAAATGCCATACTTATTCCCACTGTGGCTTAGAAAGTCTGCACTGTCCATTTGTGAAGTTTAGAATCTAGATCATCGATTATGCCATCTTTTGTGTGCTTGTCTAGTGGAGTTCTTGTAGTCCATGTTTTGAAAGAAGCTCAACTCCGTATGTTGAAATATTGGATACAAACAAGGGAATTTTAAATCAAGCATGTCTTATTTTTGGTATATTGCTACTTCTATCTTTTGATAGGAATTCCTTCTTTTATTAGATTTCCTTTTCTATTTCTCAATCTCATAGGTAACGATTAAAACTTAGCATTTCATTTTTGGACATGAGGCATATTTTGTAGTTTTACACAATGTTCCCTCAAGTTTTTAGGACCGGGAGCGGGGAAACACACATTGGAGACGTGTAGATAACACCCCATGGGGACCTATGAAGAAAACAGGCCTAATGCAGCTCCATTAGATCTTTTCCCACAAGTAGATGTTCTATCAGTCTGTTTCCAAATTTTTCCAATTATTGAAATTTTGAAATCTTAGACGTTGAATTTTAAATGAATTTGGTTTTATAGGGTCTCCCCAATTTGGGAGTTGGAGCTGGTGCTGGTGCTGGTGCTAGTCCTGGTGCCGAGGTTGGTGCCGGTGCTGGTGACGGGGTTGGTGCTGGGGCTCTTGAATTTCTAAGGAACAACCCATAGGTATTTCATTATTTCCATTCCTTTATACACAAAGTTGTTCAGATGTTGGATTTGGGGAAATTTATGCATTTGAGTACGGGAGGATTTTCTAAATAGTATTGCTTAATGTTGTAAGTGTGGATTTGAATGGATATGCTGAAGGTTGCTGAGATGCCTGAGTTTGAATGGAAGTTTATGCAATTGAGGCTAAGGGGTCTTGTTGAATGCTGTATTGTGTTTATTAGATTGGATGCAACTATCCCAATATTGATTTACTATGGAATACACATTATACTATCTGCACAATGATATACTATTTGCTCTTAATATAATGGGTTTCTTACAAGAGGTGTTATGCAAGACAGAGGGAAAATATTATGTATGCTTTTAGTTATTTTTATTTTATACTGAAATCCTGTGATGATCTAGCAGATGAGTCCTCCCATGCATACCTTCAAAGGTCTAGAGAAGAAGAGAGCCTTCAAGTAGGGTCCTTCCAAGATGTGTTATGCAAAAAAATCACAGATCTTTTCTTCTTAGCTAATGCATGAAAATAGGGTCTGTCAAATAATATTACCTTCATTATACATGCTATGAGGAAGGCTATAGTGTTGATGATGTTAGTTGCTTGTAGACCTCTTTGTTTAGAAATTCTGCCTTGTGCACAAGCTGAGAAATCCTGTCTCAATTCTTCAACGAAGATGCCCCTATTGTAGCAAGTCAGATATGTGTGAGTAATTGATCCATAGGATTCTCTCACCATATATGATGCTAGAATTAATTTTGTGAATGTCTAGGGTCGTAACCTGAACAACCGTTACCGACCATATGTATTCAGAGAGTTTAAATATATTGGTATATTGGATATCGCTACAATTTTTATTCTTTTTTATGTTGAAGTCTGAACCAGTGGACTAGGTTTGTGTGTTGGCATTTATTTGAGAAGGGCCAACTTTGTTTTTTTATTATATTACCATTCAGTTCCTTGTTTTCCCCCCTCATGCAACAAATACTCCAATTTTGTAAATCTTTATCCAATTACATTTATAGTTGCATTTGTGTGGTTAAATTTTGATCATTTCAGATAGTCTTGCATAATCTTGACAGATTAAGCTCTAAACTCACCTTGATAATTGTTTGCTTTCCATTAATTTTTCATTTGTCATTTTCCATTAATTTGTCAATACAAATGAATTTGTCATCTATAAAATGGGTGTCCACATTGACCTTGAGAGAATACAAATGTTTGGAAGCTGCTTGCCTCTTTGAGACTTTATGGAACTCCCCAGTATTCTTGGTCTTGCAAATATCTATAGGATATTTGTTATCAGATTCTCTCAAGCTACTTGCCTTAATTATACATGATGTAAGGAAGGCTACAGTCTTGATGATTTAGTTTCTTGTACACCTCTTTGTTTACACATTTTTCCATGTGCACAAGCTCAGAAATCCTGTCTCAATTCTTCAATGAAGATTCCCCCATTGTAGCAGGTTAGACATGTGTGAGTAGTTGACCCATGGGATTTTCTCACCATTCTATTTTATATTGAATTCTACAGCAATGGACTAGGTTTATGTGTTGGAATTTCTTTGAGAAGGGTCATCTTTGATTTTTTTATTATTAACATTCAGTTACATGTTTCTATTTGCCTCCTGCAATGGAAACTCCAATTCTGGAAATATTTAGTTAAGTTGCATTTATAGTTGTATTTGTGTGAAGAATTTTGATCATATTAGATAGTCTTGCATAATATTGGTTTTGTTTCTATATAGAGTATTGAAATTTTGATGACAAAACTCTTTTCTTTGGTTGATAACTTGTACTTCTACAAGGGATACTTTGTGTTGCCTAGGGAGCATCTCGAGGATAGCTTATTCAGGGAGATCATTATTTTAATACTGTTATACTGCTTGTGAGGCTATTCCACCAGTTCTTTCAATTGCATCCAAATTCTGTGATACTACTTTAGAGGCTATTCCAGCAGCTCTTCCAATTGCATCCAAATTTTGTGCCCATTTTGTAGCAGCTGAACCAACTTCAGAATTGATGTCTATGGAACAACCACCATTTGACATTAGAAAGCAGGGAGTAGCATCAATTTGTCTCTCTTTTGTCATTGATGAAAGCTTATGGATTGCTTTCCTTTGATGCCCTTCGTTACCACCTTCAGCTGCACCAGAATGAATACCATGCAATGCGTTAGCACTATTCAATGCCTCTGTAGCCATGAGTTTTGCTTGAAAACTAGCTTCATGTGCAACCTTTGCTATTGCTGCTACCACTTTTGCAACTGAAGTAGCTGCAGATGCTGCAGTAGCAGCAGATACAATCTTTACTTCACAGTCAGAACTCACTCCGAAGTCTTCTTGAACAACTAATTGGCTCCAAATGAACTGACTGTGCTTGACTGCGGTTGCTACTAAAGAAGAGGCCTCTTCAGAATACAATCTATCATGCTCTATACAACTTGTTGTTTGCTCAGAAAAAATGAATCTGTGCCCTCCCTCTGCTCTTGGTATTGTCTGATAATAAGAAGGAGAAGGTACAAATGGCATACTTGAACTTGGGGTCAGGGAAGAATTTGATTTTCCACCATCATGACTATTCTGGGAAACAACCAATGAACCCTGAGATAATACCACCTGAGATGTAGGAAAAGTTATAGAGCCACTGGAGGCAGGCATTGTAAACCTTGTAGCAATCAACCTGCTAGTTTCATCAATATCCTCTAATACATGGCTCTTCCTCCTCTTTCTAGGTCTATGCTCAACACTCAACTGTCTATCAATTCCCATGCCACCTTTTTGGGATTCCATCTTATCATTAGTAACAACAAAAGGAATAGTAGTTCCAATCATAGTAGAAGAAACATAAGGAACCAGAGCTGTAGTCATTTTATGAGTCACAAAAAGTGGTACTGAACTCCTATCATTAAGGGTTTCATGAATAGGTTTGGACACAACAAAGGGAGAAAATGACAATTCATACTCATATTTTGCTCGAGGAGTTACCCAAGGTAAAGATGGACTACAAGAAGTCCAATAAGCTAATTTTCCCATTGCATACTTTCCAAGCTGTGGGTTAGAGAAATATGCTTTGATGGAGTGATTTGGGGAGAATCCAGGTAAAGGTTCCTTACAACACTGGTTAATTGAAATCCCTCATGAATGGGAGTTGGCATATTCCATACAGGAGATGGAGAACTAAATGGATATGGTAAACTAATAATGGTTGATGGATTGTTCATGTGCCCAACCCTCCCCATATTAGGATAAATTTCCAATCTAATCCTTGAAGAATGACTTTTTGCAGCTGCTAAATCAACTGACCTCGTGCCCATAACTCTTACATTAGACAAACTTGGAGTAGGACTCACAGTCCACATACCACATTCAAACATAGTGCTAGCTAAGACTGATGATATATTCAATCGTGAAGTTTTGGGAGTGTGTGCCTCACAAGCATTACTACATATCTTCGCTTGTATTTTTGCTGCAGCCAAACGCCAAGATTGTTCCCACAAATTATCCATGTGATTGGATGAAACACGGCCACTACAAGTTGTTGGAAAACCACATTGGGGACCTTATTAGATTGCTTAGACCATGCACTTGGAAATCATAAGTGCTATGAAGAGATTCTTCAGACCAAATACATTTCAATAAGAAAAGTAGGCAGAATTGGGAATGATAACAAACATCTGGGTAGAAAATATATACCAATAATATCACCAAAATCTATTGTAATCATAGATTCTTTTGGCAGCGATCCCTGACTGAGGAAAGAAATTCATTATAACATTAGCATTGATCTCTCTGAAGAGCATCAGCCATTATTACAGTTGTCATTAATATTATCATCAAATACTATCTATTATTATTGTTCTTATATGCTATGTTTCTAGCTGATTCATGTCAAAACAAGGTCAGAGCTAAAATGTCCTCCATAAGTTGTGAACCTTCAAGGTCCAAGTAAAGAAGCTTTTATTTAAACCACAGGCGATGCCTATTGGACTTCAAGCATAATTAGTCATATAAAAACATGCTCAAACAATCAGCATCACTAGCTACACAAACATATATCAATTAAAAGTGTCACAAAGGTTGAGAAGAATCAAAGAAATTAAAAATAACTCACATAAGAGATCCATACACAAGAATCTATGCACGCAATTCGAGTTGTTGTGAATCAGTGAAAGGTTGTTGAATTGAGGCTGATACCGGTACTGCTGTGGTATTGAAATATGTAAAGTCCTTGTTGAAACATTAATTAATGATGGGAAATGTTTGTTAATATAAAGAAGACATGCACTTGATGGCAAAGTGATGCTAAGTGATCGATTTTCTGAGATCATTGGTGCAGCTTTCCCATCCACTGGAATACAGAAACCCATTTCTGGTCTTTCATTGAAGCTCCTATCCAGTGCAATTAAGGATATGACAAGGTGTCTTTTCTCTTTATTTGCCTCACTATGAGTTTGACAATAGTTTCTTTTTTGAGGCATTGAGTGCAATTCACAGACAATAGAGTTTTTGGTACCATTGTTTTCTACCTCATTTTGGAAGGTTTTGGTCCAAATAGGATCTTCAGGTTGACCTTGTCTACATTCAGTTAATGTAAGTTTTAAACCTATGTAGAGAAACAAAGCATACAGATTCTTTTAAGAAAAATAGAGATCACAACACATCATTCACACAGAAACACAGAGATTTACCCTGGAAACCCTTAACCGAGAAAACCAGAAAACCTTGGAGCCACACCTCCTATTTTCTCTTCATTACATTATGAGATCCTCACAATACAAAATATAGGTATTCCGCAACATCCAAATACCCTAATATGTTAACCCAGATTAGAAAAAGACTCCAATCCATTAACCGGGATTAAGTTACATTTTTTAGACAACTTCTAAAAATAGCCACAAATAGCTATAAATAGCCATAAAATCTATAAATAGGCAAAAATTTGTGATCATCGAGCTGCAATGCTGACATGCGCACCTCCCCTCCATACGCACATGCAAAGAATATAACATATACCCAATATTCTCTCACTTGTTGTTTCCTTTACATAGCAATGAGCCATGTACTCATAAAGTCATAGGTTTAGGGCATCAATGCCCATAGATTCTCTACACCAAGAGAACTTCTCTGTACTAACAGAATTTGTTAATGAGTCTGCAACATTTTTCACGGTGTCAACCTTATCTAGCAGCACCTTTGTTTCTTCAACCATATCTCTCACAAAGTGATATTGCACATCAATATGTCTTGGCATGATAAGCAGGGTTCTTTTCCAGGAAGATTGCACTTTGGCTATCACATTCTAACCTTACACCTTTCTGTACAAACCCAATAACTAAACACAATGTTTGCAACCGCACAGCTTCTTTACTTGCATGAGTGGCTGTCATGTATTCAGCTTCTGTAGTTGAGAGTGAAACTATAGCTTGTATCTTGCTCATCCAACTGATAGCTCCTCCAAATAGGCTAAACACATACCCACTTGTAGATCTTCTATGATCAAGGTCTCTAGCCCAGTCTGCATCAACAAATCCATGTACATTTATTACTCTGTCTGGTCCAAGCCTTCCTTGGTAGCAGATTGCATAATCTGTTGTGCCACGCAAATATCTGAAGACCCTCTTTATAGTTGTCCAATGCTCCTTTCCTGGTTTTGACATATATCTGCTAAAAACTCCCACCGCATGAGCAATGTCTGGTCTTGTACAGACCATTGGATACATCAAACTACCAACTGCACTGGCATATGGAACATGTGACATGTCTTCTTCTTCTTCCTGTGTCTTGGGACACTGCTCTATAGATAACTTTACACCTATAGGAATAAGAACCTTGACCATCTTACTTTACTGCATGTTAAATCTCTATAGTATTGTCTCAACATATTTTCTTTGATTTAAACTGATCATTTTGTTTGCATGATCTCTTCTTATCTCCATTCCAAGAATGAAGTGTGCAGCATCGAGATCTTTCATATCAAACTTGGAGGACAATTGAGACTTCACCTCCTTTATAACATCTTTGTTGTTTCCAATCAACAACATGTCATCAACATACAAAACTATGTTAATGAAGTGATCACCAACCTGTTTGGAATATACATAGTGATCAGCTTTGCTTCTCACAAACCCCAATCCAAGTATGTATGTGTCAAACTTTTGCTACCACATCCTTGGAGATTGATTTAGACCATAAAGGGACTTCTTTAGTTTGCATACCAACTCATTCTTTCCCTTTTCTATGAACCCTTTTGGTTGTTTCATGTATATTTTTTCTTCCAGATCCCCATGTAAGAACACTGTCTTCACATCCATTTGCTCTACTTCAAGATCAAAAGCAACAACAATAGAAAGAAGAATCTAATAGAAGTTAATTTTGCAACTGGAGAAAATATTTCACCAAAATAAATCCCCTCTACCTGAGAATATCCCTTTTCTACCAAGCAGGCTTTATACTTATCCACTTTACCTTCTACATTCAACTTCTTTTTAAATAGCCATTTGCTCCCAACAGATTTTCTCCTAGCTGGTAACTGGACTAGCTTCCAAGATTCATTTTTGTCCAAGGAATCCATTTCTTCATCCATGGCCTTTTTCCAGAGATCACTATCCTCTGAAATAACAACTTCCTTCAGATTTCTAGGATAATCATCAGTAATAGACATAGAAAAATGAGAGTGAAAATCAGGAGGGAAATACCTTTCTGGTTGCCTTATTTCTCAATATGATCTCCTCAAAACTAGAGTATGAGGTTCTTCTTCTTCTATTGAGTCAGATTCTTCACCTTCTAACTTAAACTCTATTTTATATGGTTCCTTTTCCATTGGATTCACTTCCTTTTTGGGGACTTCTTTGACCTCTCGAAACACAACATCTTGACTGTAAACAGTCTTCTTAGTTATAGGATTCCAAAGCTTATACCCTTTCATACCATATTTATAGCCAATAAAGATACACTTCTCAGCT
Source organism: Pseudotsuga menziesii (assembly GCA_001517045.1). NCBI lineage: Eukaryota > Viridiplantae > Streptophyta > Pinopsida > Pinales > Pinaceae > Pseudotsuga > Pseudotsuga menziesii. Next base: position 292,336 of record LPNX010885682.1, read on the forward strand.
TTGTTATCCAACTTGTTTCTTTTCTCCTTTGGAACATGTACATAAGCATCAGAACCAAAAACTTTCAGATGCTTAATAGAGGGTTTCTTACCAGTCCATACCTCTTGTGGAGTTTTATCAATCAATGCTGATGTGGGTGATCAGTTTACCAAGTAACATGCTGTCTCCACTACTTCTACCCATAATTCTTGTCCTATCCCAACACTGCTTAGCATGCTCCTTGCCTTTTCCATCAATGTCCTATTCATCCTCTTAGCAACTCCATTCTGTTGAGGTGTGTATGGAGTAGTCTTTTTCCTTGCTATTCCACACTTCTTACAAAAGTCCTTGGATTTATTCCCACAGAACTCTCCACCATTATCTGTCCTCAACACCTTTATTTTCTTTTTTGATTGATTTTCTACAAGAGCCTTAAATTCTTTAAACTTGGAAAATACTTCAGATTTATATCGAACGAAATAAATCCACATGCTCCTTGAGAAATCATCTATAAATGAAATATAATACATAGATTTTCCTAATTATGGAACAGAAACATGTCCAAACACATCACTATGTATTAATTCTAGAATTCCCTTTGCTCTTGTAGCACCAGATGCAAATCTTACTCAATTTTGTTTTCCATATATGCAATGTTCACAGAAATCAAAATCCAGAGTGCAATCAGTCATACCTTCAACCATACCTTTACCTTGTAATGCTCGAAGTCCCTTTTCTCCAATATGCTCCATTCTTTGATGCCACAACATTGTCTTTCCTCCTGATGTAGTCAGGGTTTTGTCATCTTTACCTCCTTCCTCTAGCACAACAGAATTGTTACATTCATCAATGATGGTTTTTCCCAATAGTTTGTACAGAGTTCCATACCAAAATCCCCTCATCAATACCATTGATCCTCAAACCATTTTTCAATGACCATCTCCACACACAGTCTTTACACCTGCAACATCCATCTTTCTGACAGATATCAAGTTTCTTGCTAGATTTGGAATGTGTAGCACCCCAAGCAGAGTTCTAATACTTCCATCCTTCAGTTTTAGCTTGATTCTACCACATCCAATGATACTGGCTGGTGAATCATCTCCCAAGTACACATATCCTCCATTGTACTTGTCATATTCACATAATCACTCCGTATGAGGGGTCATATGACATGACGCACCTGAGTCAATCCGCCATGTATCACGTTCTGAAGGATTACCCGTGGAAGCTAGGTACACATCCCCTCCTTCTTCAAAGGATTTATTCGCCTTTGTGGAAGGGGTATCCTCATATCCATTTACTTTCTCAACATTCTTATATCTGCAATCCTTTTTATAGTGCCCAAATTTACCGCATTTCCAACACTTCCTTATTCCTTTTCCTGGGGATTTAGATCTACCCTTAGATTTAGATCTCCCCCCAGATCCTTTATTTTTGTTTCTCTCCTGGGGGCGACCTTTCATAGACAAGGAATCCATGCTATGATTATCGATGGTTTTTTTCCTCATCTCTTCTGATGGTAGGGATGATACAATTTCATCAAATTTTAAGGTCTCCTGGCTAGAACTACCTATTGCAACAATTAGGTTATCCCACGAATCCGGCAAAGAACACAATGATGTAATACATTTATCTTCTTCAACCATTTTAATACCAACAAAGGTTATCTGACTTACTAGAGTATTGTAGACATTCAAATGCTCTGTTATAGTGTCATTCTTGTCCATTCTGAGGTGAAACAACTTCTTTTGTAGAAACAGCTTGTTCATAAGGGATTTTGATTGATACAAACTCCCTAGTTTTGCCCATAGCTTTACTGCACTATCTTCACCAAATACTTTCAACAACACAGAGTCTCATAAGAACAATTGTATTGTACTCCTCGCCTTTCTTTCTAATTTATCCCAATCTTCTTGTGACGTTGCCATGGGTTTCCTACCCAGATCCACAGCAATCCACTGTTCTCGATCTACCAAAAGATCCTCCATTTTGAGCTTCCATAGCTCAAAATTATGTCCATTAAATTTCTCGATCTCGATTCTTGAAGTGCTTTCCATTCTCTTTCAATGCACAAATCAACACTGCAAAGCTCCCACTGAACCCAGGTTTATCACAAACCCGAGATCTATCAACTGCGTCGAACCCTCAGCAGCAAAGGCGTCCCCCTGATGCCAAAATCGAGCTCTGATACCACATGTAAGTTTTAAACTTGTGCAGAGAAGCAAAGCATACAGATTATTTTAAGCAAAATAGAGATCACAACACATCATTCACACATAAACACATATATTTACCTTGGAAACCCTTTGTAGTGAGAATTTCTCCTCACTACAGGAGCAGGAATGGCTCCCTTGTGCCTATAGGGCACAAGGGTAGGTTCCAACTCTTAGAAAACAAGAAAAAATGGAATGAAATATGACATAAAAAGAGCAGCAAATTTAAACTAAGCTAATCTAAACAAGAATAAGAAAATGGCAGCTACTGTAAACTAGATCTAAGAGCTAATAATAGTAAATAAATGGAGAGATGAAGCCCATGTGAACCCCTCTGCAGAAAACGGGTTAGGGTTCCACCTTCTTGAAACCTGCAAACAACCTAAGCTACTACAATGGAAAACCTGCAAACAATGTCAATGAAAAACCTGTAAATAGAAATGAGGGTTAGAAAGTAAAACAAATAAACAACCATGAAAAGAAATTATACCTCACTTAGGTGGAAATGGGCCACCATGCCCTAGATCATGGGAGCACCTCTCTCTTGGTTGGGAAGCAATGGCTTGATGAGATGGAGATGGAGGAGAGGGGGAGTGGGTGGTTTGAGAGGCAAAGGTCTCAAAGCATCCATGGGTAGCATAACAATAGGCAAGTGAGGAGTGTTTTGAGAGTGACCCCCCACCCTCCTTTTATAGTTTTTCCAAGGGATTTTAGGGTTTTAAGCCCTTGGTGAGGGCTTTAGCCCCTTTTTTGGCCCTTTAGCCCCTTTCGCCCTAACTTTAGCCCCTTTTAAGGTTTTAGCCCCTTTTTTAGGGCTTTAGCTCCTAGGGGGCTATTTTGGGCTCCTTTTTGGGGTTTTTAGCCCTTTTCTTCATCCTTGGGCTCTTTTGGAGTCGTGGGGGTCAAATGGAAGGTCTTATGGAGTGAAATGAGTGTTGTGAGATGGTGTCCTTGGGTGGTGTAAGCCATTGAGAGCTATGTGGGGGATTTTTGGGTTAACAAATTGCCCGTTGATGTGTGAGGGAAAGAGCTCAATGTATGGCCGATGGACATCATAGGATTTGTTGTGTAGAGGTGGTGCTTCCGGGGCTGGGGCATGGTGGCTTTTGGTTTTGTATTAATTTGGTTCCCATCAATGGGTGAGATACAATAAATGTGACATGTATATGGACGAGGCAGGAATTCTCATGCTCATGGTAGTGTCAAAAGAATCATTTGATCTATGCTCTAAAATACAAGAGCCAATCATATACAGTTAATGTTACAGTGATGGTTGCCTCTCATGTGAGACTGAATACAACACTGATCTGGTATATTGGATCCATGGCATTCTCATGGAATGCTACATCTTCATGACTAATGGTCTGCTAGATCTGGAACGGTACATAGCTGTATGGACTCGTTGATTGAGAGTCAGAGTCTCTGTGGTACAAGTATGCTGCATCAATCATAAAGGTATATCAGAAGCGTTGCTGGGGCTTCTAAACACTGCCTCTAATGCAACCCGGAAATCACAAGGGACATAACCTGTTTAGGTCCCTCGAGTGGACTCACCAATGTGCTAGATTCGGGTGACATCTGAGGTCTTCGACCAAGTACTGTGTGGAACAAACCCTGTACAAATCTCAACAGTGTGATGATGGAGTTGAAGTCGATCATGTGAGAAACAACCATCCCAAGAGGCACTAAGGACTCCTCTCAAGTGCTCCAAGGAACTCATCAATGATGTTAATGAAACCAAGGTACAGGGACCTCTGGGTCTATCCTCTAGAGTATATGTATTGGCTTCGACAGAGGGAGACCTTCCCCTAGTCAAGGAAATGATGTTTCCTTGACCAGGAGCGTGAGGGAGAAAACCAAATGGTGTGAAGCAATCTGTAGACTGACTCACTGAATTGGGGGGGAGGGGAGGGAAGGAAAAAAAAACTGAACAAGGGAAGGGGGGAGTGGGAGGATTAAACTTCCTTTGTTCAGAGTATGACGGTAGGGTGGACCAAGCAGCAAATGAAACTGACTCAAAGGAATGGGATCATAGCTGTAATATTGGGAATGTCGCTGTAGATGGGAAATACTTGGAGGAGGTGGACACATTTGATACTGATGGGATCCAAGGAAGACACATTGTAGTGTACTCTAAACAAAGGCAACCTAATGTGGGAATGCTGCCAAACTGTTTTGTGTGGGGTGGTGTCCAGGGACACCGTTGTGGTACGATCTCATGGATTGTTGGCGAGCCCGAGAAGGTAAATGCTTGATGGTGCTTTCAATTTTAGAGAGTCTGAAGGCATGAAGAAGACTCCAATGGGGGCTCTTTTTCATTGGTAGTCTCCTGTGTCCAAAAAAGGATAAAAGTATACATACGAGAGCTTGCCCATCCTGGAGGGGATGAGAGAAAGCATAAAAGTATGTAGAGGGGAATGGTCTTGGCTTGAGTGTGCCAAGGAGGTCCTTTTCATGAAATGGTCTACATGGTTCGTAAAAGGAGGTAGACAAGATGATGTAGACACCCTTTCCTATACTTTAAAGAGCGGGAAAGGAAGCAACTGCGCTCAATGATCTTTTCATTGTTTTCAGGATTCATGAAAAGAGCTTAAACAAAACTCCAATGTGGTCAAATAACTGCGGTTGCACGAGTGGTGCCCCATGTTGGGATGGTGGACAGAGGTCCAAAGGTCATCTGCATAGTATGGACATAGCAGAAGGCTCTCAAACATACCAATACATGTGTGGGATAGATCGCAGCAAAGGCCTGTGAGATGGTGCGACAGAGGCATGCAAACTGAGTTGGCTCTCGGATAGAGGTCAAGAGAGTGTGTGTGTGTGTTGTGGTGGACGAAATTGACTACATACGATATGAGTGCAAGTTCGGGGGCACTTATATGCCAAATATGTGCAAGAAAAGAAATCATTTTTTGGACAGTGGTCCAAAGGTCTGCGTAAGGTGCATTAAAAAGAAAAGACAATCTATGTGTTAAAAATACAAAATAAAAGTTAAAATTACAGTCCTTAACGGGAAATGTCCCGAGGACATTTCTATGTCAAATACATGGAAGAAAAACAAAGGGTTTTGTGGACAATGGTCCCAATGTCTATATGTGGTGCGATGAAAAAGACAATTGTAAATGCAAAAAGAAAAGTATGGTACAATCCTTAATGGGTGATGGCCTGACAGCTTGCATGAGTAGTGGTCAGGTGGTGTGATACGAGTACCGGTCCGTAGACACTCACATCGTCACGTCATGGCTTGTGAATCGAGGTGACTTGTGGGAAATGGTCCCAAATTTAACTAATTAAACATGAGACAATGGTCTCATAACTAGATAGAGGGCAGAATTCTGAAACCAGTGGTGTGAACGGTGTCTCAAACGGAGTCTGTATGGTCTTGTTATGTCGATCGGAAGAAATTAGGTCAAATGGGGCCTATAAAAGGGGGCGATCCACATGGTGAAGTGTCATTGTCACTGTTCATTGTGGAGTTGGAGAGGTGGGCCCTAATTCTTCATTTTCTTATTTCTCTTGATCTGATCGATGGTTTCACGAGCCGCAACTTGTAGGTAAAAGCTCTCACTGAACCTCTTCATTTTGATGGCGTTTTTGCTGAATTTAACCACCTGGAGGCCCCCCATGTGTTGTTTGGGGTTTCTTGTGCACTAGGTTGCTCATTTTGAAGGGAAATTTGCACCCTGGGCGCACTTGTTGGGAAATTATGAGCACCCTGGGTGCTCCTTTTTCCTAATTAGGTGTGCCCTAACCTCTTTTGGGTGGTTTTTTTATGGTGGGGATGTCTGACATCAGGGTTTTTGCTTTGTGCAGGATGGTGGAGATAAAATGGAGGGAGAGAGATTGCAAGCTAGTCAGAGATGCATCATTGCATGATGGGAGTGTTAGAGATACACTAGCCCACTGTGGATTGCTGAAGTTTATGAGGATTCTGCTTATGCGGAGCTTGGGTTTGCTAATGCAAACTCTGATCGGTTTCTGGGATGTTGCTGAGGAGGTGTTCCTCTTCCAGGGCCAGCGTATTGAGATTACGCTGGAGGATGTGTATTTCATTACTGGGCTCCCAATATTGGGAGTAGTTGGTGACTTGGCACCTGTACTCTCTCGGGGGGATACATTAGAGGGTCTATGTGATCGACATTGTTACGCTACGGCGTATGTGCATGGTTCTTACATCCTGATGTGTGACATCGAGGAGTTGTCCACATGGGCAGTGGGGACTTTACTGCAATGCATATTGGGTTCCACGGGGAGCCACAAGATTTCTGGTGGTCAGCTATAACTAGTAGAGCGTGCCATTGGTGGCACATATTATGCATGGGGCCAGATGTACTTGCAGGCTGTTCGGTGTCAGCTAAACAAGTCGAAGACTACTAGCACTGGTTTTTTCTTTGGCTCCTTCCTATGTGCTTTCTTCTTTCAGAAAGTACCTACACTTCGTCCTCATCAGGCTATGGAGGACAGTGGTCCGCGGGAGCTGAGGATGTATAGGTGGTGCCAGATGATGATTTGCGGGGGTAGCGGTAGAGTGGGCCGCTTCTTCACAGAGGAGTTGTTGGAGCAGTGGCTCCAGCTACCTGTGGTGATCGAGGAGTACCCATATGCGAGTATGGATTTCCAGGGAGATCTTGAGATGCCTCGACCTCCTAGTCAGGCTTGGGGACCAGCTGGTATATATGCTTGATATTTTTATGTTCATCTTTGTGCATAGTATAGTTGAGCTGGTCATATTGATGTATGTGGACTGATGGTTTCCTTGCTTTTGTGTGCATATGTTGGTCCTCGCCCGCCACTTGGGCATCAGAGGTAGGTTGTTACCATACCTCCTGCGGCGACCCCTTCCGGGAGCTCCTGTAGGCGGCAACGAGATATGGATGGACTGGTAATGTACATGGAGGAGGTAGCTACTAGAGTGTTAGATGTTGGATGGAAACACCTGAGTACTAACTTTATTGTTGCTATTCACAATATTCCTCCTGAGCTGACGGGCGTGATGAGGAAGATGGTAGTAGCTTGCGAGCACTTTCGCTGGACGGTGAGAGGTGGTCTTTTTGTAGAGGATGCATCCTCTTCGGAAGATGATGAGTCTGAGTTAGATGATGGGTCTGAATCGGATTTGTAGCCTTGTGGGGCTATTCCTAGTGTGTTGGTGCACTTAGGGTATTTTTGTGTCGCTTATGTATATCCTGTTGAGAAAGCATATGTGGCTTCTCATTTTGTATTGGACATGCGACTTATGGATTTATATCTATGTATATTTTTTACGCATGTGGATGCACTTTTATGGTTTTATTATGTGAGTCTTTTTATTATGTTATGGAATGAAAATTCCTATGTGATGTATTATTACACTGTGTGCATATTTTTTGACATGATTATGCATTATGTTATGGTTGTATGTTTCCTATATGCTGTTATGGATGTGCCAATTTAGAATATCATTAGCCAGTTGATCTGCGACACTATTGAGGTTCCTGGGAACATGTGTGAATGTGATGGATTCAAATGTTCTAACCATGTGTTTAGTGCGTAGGTACTTTCTAAAGAGGCAAGGATTGTGAACTTGGTAGTGGTTGTTTAGTTGAGAAACAAGCAGCTGGGAGTCTAAGAAGACATCAAAATGACAAATTCCTAACTGTAGGGTGGAATCCAAGAGGCCATTGACACCATCATACTCTTCCTAGTTGTTGGTCATAGTGCCTACACATATTCCGTCGATGTGGATCAACTCGTGTGATGGGGAGTAGATTACCCATGTAGCCGAGGCGAGGTTCGGGTACCATCTGCTTGCTCCATCTGCAAATCCCATATACCAATCTGAGGTGTGCTCCATCTGAAGCAATGAGAGGAAACGATACATAAGACTCAATCGGGAAAAATGTGTAAAACAAAAAATGGAAATACTATAATACAATTTAGAACGTTGTCACTCAAAGGGGTGACGTTAGGGGGAAAGTCATTTGTACTTTCCCAGGATCAGCGGTCATTCCTTTGTGTGACACGATGAATCCTTCGAGACGGCCCATGGGGACATAGAAAAAACACTTGGATGGGTTCAAGCAGATCCTGTACTGGCGACATCACCTTAGGACTTGTCGCAAGTCGTCTATGTGTTGTGTGTGGTTTTGCGACCAGGTGATGAGGTTTTCAAAACACACCAACATGATGTGCATGAGATCGCAGAAGCAGTGCGTCATGGTGCGCTGGAAGGTGGCTCCAGCATTTTTGAGGCCAAAAGGCATGACTCGGTAGGTGAATGTGCCCCATGAGGTTGTGAATGTTGTCTTGTAATGGTATTCTTTCTGGATTTGGATTTGGTTATATCCAGAAAAACCGTCCATGAAAGAAAAGGCTTCATGTCCAGCGCATGCATCGATGATCTGGTTGATGAACGGGGTGGGGAATTTGTCTTTGGGACATGCCCCATTAAGAACATGGAAGTTTGTGCAAACACGAATGGTACCCTATTTTTTATTCACGGGAATAGGATTAGAAACCCAAGTTGTGTATGCAATGGGATAAATGAAGCCGGCTGAGCGCAGCTTCTCTATCTCGGCTTCCACCGCAGCCACTTTGGATGGATGGATGGGCCATTACTTCTGACAGATGGGTGCCACATCAGGCCATGTGTCGATGTGGTGTTCCATGATGTATGGATCTAAGCCAGGCATTTCAGTGTATGACCAGGTGAAGATGTCATGGAATCCTTGGAAGAGAGCGGTGTAGGCATCAACCTCTTCTAGGGAGCAAGATACCCCCAGCATGATTTCTTCAATGATCTTAGAGTTGGTTGAGATGTCGATTTTAATTGTTGGCGAAATTTTCAGCATGTTCCCTTCTTTGAAGGCATCAGGTGCTGGGATTGGGTTCTTGAACCAGTCAACCTTCCCATGGATGAAATATTTGGTCTCCATGGAAAATTGGCTGGACTACGACACAAGCTCTTCCGGGAGGAAGAGAAAGCGATGGTGCATGTCATCCCATGGGTATTCTGGGGCGGTCAGAGCTTCAAGTATCTCCTCATCGTTGTTGAAACAATGAAGTGATAGGTCTAATGGACCATCAGTGGAGGAGGAGATGAGTGGGTCAGTAGAAATGGACATCATGTAGATGGACATGGTGTCTGAAGAAGGTGGTGGTGGGTGAACTTCTTCGATCAAGGTGATCTTAGACTCAAGGGAATGGTGACAGAGGTCAGCAAGATCCATTCAAAATTTGGGCAGGTCTTGGAAATGGTGGGAGTAATGTCCATACAAGCCACAAAGGGTGCAAGCATGGTTTGTCCTCAATTCCTTGTTCTTGACTAGTGGTGCGGTTGGGAGTTTAACCATGGGGATGTTTTCGTTCGTATCCATGGCATCCAGATGCGCACGGATCTCTAGGATTTCAGGGAAATTCTGACTTGGATGGCCCTGTTGTTCACAAATGGCACAAGGTGGGACTTGTCTTGGTTCTGTGGTGGTTTTGGTGTTCTTTCCCCTAGCCCTTTTGGGTTGGGGTGGTGCAGGTGCGGTTGCGGCGGTTGGCTTATGCGGACCGGGTGGGGGGTGAGACTCAACCGAAATAGGTTGCACCAGAGTTAACACAACCTGGGGGATTATTGGTTGAGCTGGTGGATCAAGATGCCACACCGAGATCCCCAACATAAAGTTGGGTAGACTCAAGGTGCCCATGATCAGCTTGCTCATGACACTAGTTGGGGGAAAGAGGAAGGGAATTGTATGGACTGGAAATGAGCCCACATAACTCCCAGCTAGTTACATGTGGGGGTGAGGTTGTGGTTGTAGCTACACGTAATGATGCTGCTGCTGGTGATGTTGCAGCTGTTGTTGGCATTGCGGCTGTGGATGATGTTGTGGTTGTGGTTGGGGCTACAGCTACGGTTGTTGTTTGGGTGCAGCAATGCTTGATGAGACCATGCACAAGTACGTAGTTTGTTTTTGTGTCGATGGTGGTGATACCAATGGGAAAGGAGCTGTCATGGTGGGATCGGTAAACAACCCAGGGCCCACATTCAATGCTGGGGAGGCTGGTGTGTTTTCAACCACATTATTGGTTACAGGGATCACATTAGGGTGTGCGGTCACCCCTTGCAGCTCAATGGTGGTGATGGCAAGGATAACATTGGCAGGCGTTGTTAACCCTTGCGGATCATGGTAGCTAAGCTAGTCAACTATCACAATATTCCCTTCATGGGGGAACATCATGAGGTGGAAGATAGTAGACGCGATGGCTCTCATGGCGTACATGTAGCTTCTCCCAAGGAGGAGGTTGTAGTCTAATTGAGCGTTGACGAATTCAATGTCAATTAGGACTGTCTTCCCGGCTAACGTGATGGGGACATGGGGGAGGATTCCTTGGGATTTAGTGGGATGTCCATCATACTCCCATAGAGTCGAGGTTGCAGAATTGGTGATCCAAGATTCTGCCAAACCAAGGTAGACATGACACACGTGGATGCCCCCTCATCCACTATGCATCGATGCACAACCAAGTTCCAGATGGACAACGGGATTTGGAAGGCGATAGTGGAGGGCATGCGCAGCTCTCCATTCTTTATATGAAAGGTGATCAGCTTGGAGTTGGAGGGGTATACTGCCCCTAGAGTGGCTAGTAAGGATTTCTGCTACATTGGGCATGTTTTAAGTACCTCAAGAGCAGACATGGTGGTTGGCGTTTGGGCCGAATCATCCACAATGATATAGCTTATTGCAGCTCTAGCTGTGGCATTATTGGCAATTCTACGAATGGGGGGGCATGGGAACGGGGGTAACTGGAGAGGTAGGTTGGTTTTCTTAGACGTGGATGCTGCTGATGAGTCAGCAGGTTCAGTGGTGGTACCGTACTGATTTTTTCTAGTTTGTAAGTTGACCTCTTCAATGGTCATGGTCATCAGGTGGTGAACACCTGTTTTGGCCGTGGGCAGTGCCCCCAGAGCATTGGGATTGGCCTGGGGAGGGGTAGCGATTCCCACCAATCCTTGGACTAGTAGTGGGTTTTGAAGCACCATGGGAGGAGGTCCTTGTGGTGCCTAGTTGGGTTGGGATTGATTGGGAGCATTGGCGGCTTGTTGGGCCTCATTTTGAATGTCCTGCTTAGTGCGAGCCATGAGGGGACACTCAAATGTGTAATGCCCATAAACATCACAAAGTGTACAAGGTTGATTTGTGCGCAATGGTGCATTGCGTCTTGGTGGATTATGTCTTGGGGGGTTTTGGGCTAGCCGGTTAGCTGCGACATTATTGGGAGGGTTTGGTTGTTGACTGCCTCCCTGCGGTTGGTTGTTGCCTTAGTTGCAGGGCCTGTTGTTTCTAGCTTTCCCTTGTAGATTATTGGGGGAAGGCTGGTTGGGATGGTTTTGTTGTGCAAACACTTGTCCCAACAGAGTGGGTGGAGCGAGGGTGGGGGCTTGAACTTGTTGCACTGGTGGTGCCACTAATGTGGGCATTTTCCCCACATACTGTTGTGTTGGCTAAGCCATGGCCTGAGCCTGATGCGGTGGCACAGGTTGTGTGTAAGAGGTTGTTTCTCTAGACTGGGACATCATTCTAGCATAGTCCAGAGCTTGGTTTTGATAAGCAACATTAGCAGTGTTCCTTGGTTGGGGTGTAACGACAGGACATTCCCTGAATTTGCCTTCAAACTTTGGGATGTTTGATGGCAGCTTAGTTGGTATGGGTGGCTAGAAAGCTTGGTGGTGGATGGGGTCATTTGTTAATCTATCCAAGTCAGGCAAGTTGAGATGAGCCATGAAGGGAAAATTTGACCCCAAGTTGATGTGGGATGGGGCCGCAATGGGGGTGGGGTTTGCAGGTTCATAATGCATCTGCATGGCTGGGGGTGCTTGTGGTGGAACCATGGCAGATGGGCCAATGCCCCTAAGTGTTGTGGGTGGGATGGTATGGGTAGCGAGGACATTTCCCCCATGTATGGAGGTAGGGGCAATGTGGGTGGTCGGTGCATTGCCCCCCTATGTGGCAGGGGGGACAATGTGTGTGGAGGGGCCACTGCCCCCATGTGTTACCACTGGGCTAGATTGGTTGGTCACTATTAGTGGTGGAAATTGGCTAATGACAGTCTACATGACTATGCTTGGGGTGCTTGCCAAGTTGTGGGTGACAGGTTGTGATGTGGACATGGGTCCACTTGCTAAGGTTAGGCCGAAAAATGGATCTAGGTTTGCACTAGCCATGGGGCTTGATGGTGCAGTGTGGAGGTCTAGTTCAGGCTGATATGGGTCTGAATCAGAATCAAAGGATATGTGGCCCTCTAACGGTGTGGGGGATCACTGAGAGTAGCTTCGACAATGCTAATCAAGTGTTCCAAATGGTGGTGGTTCGCCTCTTAGGCGTGAGGAAGATCGTAGAGGATTAATTGTGTTCGCTTTTGTGTATGAAACTGGTGGGTATGAGATTTGGACCTCGGATTCAATGGCTTCCTATTGCATGAAGGTGGTCTCTCAGCCACCAATACTGCCAGAAGACAGTGCTTGGATTGTTCCTCATGGGTGCTTCTACTCAATCGGAAGGGGTCGTTGCCCGGTTCGCTTGGCAATTCTTCTCAGCGGCTAGCTACTTTGGGGTTCCTGTGGTACTCCTCACAATGAGTTTCTGGGAAAATACCAAGTACTTCCCACAGTTGAAGTAGTCAGGGACTTATGTCCTCAAAGACTGCATAATTTATTGAACTTAGTGTAAATTTGGTAAATTTTAAGGCTTACTCAGCGTCATGAACTGAGTTGGGTTAATTATTTGGTATGGTGTGCTGGTTTGCTTGTTTGTTCTAGTATTTGGTTTGCAATATGGTTTATGAATTCATGGTAGAGCTCATATCATGGTTTTGTATGCAAACATAAATATAAATTTGTAAGCAAGTATGGTGATTAACCCTGAATTGTTGGCCTAACTAAATGTCTACCTCTCAGTGATATTCTTCTTCAACCAAGAGAAGGTGTTGGGCTCTCAACACAATGGGACTAAGCCCATCCATAGATCCTTAGGTCACCTCCCATGTGCTAGGTTGGTCAATATGGAGGACACTTAGTGAGGTGATAAGCCCTTCTTCTCTACCCCCTCTACCTTCCAGGTCACCTGGTTTTAGTGGTTTGGGAAAAATACCATGGAGTGCCTAGATCTGTACGAGCTTACCCTTCGTCGTATCCCAGAATACCCTGGAGGTTGATGACTGGGTAGAGGAGGAAGGGGGAAGCAATATGGCTATTTTTAAGTTACTTTTAGTTAGACTAGTTGATTTTATTAATCCTTAAGGATTGATTTAGCATATACACATTGTTCATGGATTGATTTGCAGAAAGTAAAAAATGGAATTGAAAGAGACCTGCAATGGTGGAAAGAGGTGGCTGGGCCACACTAACAGTCCTTTGAAACTGAAAATTACTATTAATTAAACTTAAATACAACTTCTGTGTGACAAGCCACACATTTTTAACCGAATCCAGCGAGGGGGATGCAGGATTTTTCCAAAAATGAGAGAGGGGGTCGCACAGAATGCAAAAAAAGTTGCAACCTGAGATTCTGGGCTGAAGTTGCACCTATCTAAGGATTAAGTACACCCTTGGTGCACCTGTTGGCCAATGAAGAGCGCCCCAGTCTCACCTTTTCCCCCGATAAGAGCGACCTGCTCCGAAAAGGGGTTTTTGGTGATGCAGGGTCAGATCTAGTCGGCAGTAACTGGTACTGGGGTCAGTTTGACTCGGCTCAGCCTAGCAAAGGCTTCGGTATTGACTAAAATAGGAAATAAATAAGATTTACACATATCTAACCTAAGATTTCTGAAAACTAGGGTAAAATGAAAAAAACTTGAAAACTTGAAATTTTTGACCCAGGGATCCTGTGGGATCGACCCAGTGGAGTCGCCAAAGATGTAGTGAGAATTTCTCCTCACTACAGGAGCAGGAATGGCTCCCTTGTTCCTATAGGGCACAAGGTTAGGTTCCAACTCTTAGAAAATAGGAAAAAACGGAATGAAATATGACATAAAAAGAGCAACGAATTTAAACTAAGCTAATCTAAACAACTATAAGCAAATGGGAGCTACTGTAAACTAGATCTAAGAGCTAATAATAGTAAATAAATGGAGAGATGAAGCCCTTGTGAACCCCTTTGTAGAAAATGGGTTAGGGTTCCACCTCCTTGAAACCTACAAACAACCTAAGCTACTACAATGGAAAACATGCAAACAATGTCAATGAAAAACCTGCAAATAGAAATGAGGGTTAGAAAGCAAAACAAATAAACAACCATGAAAAGAAATTATACCTCACTTAGGTGGAAATTGGCCACCATTCCCTAGCTCATGGGAGCACCTCTCTCTTGGTTGGGAAGCAATGGCTTGATGAGATGGAGATGGAGAGGGGGAGTGGGTGGTTTGAGAGGCAAAGGTCTCAAAGCATCCACGGGAAACATAACAATAGGCAAGTGAGGAGTGTTTTGAGAGTGACCCCCCACCCTCCTTTATAGTTTTTCCAAGGGATTTTAGGGTTTTAAGCCCTTGGTCAGGGATTTAGCCCCTTTTTTGGGCCTTTAGCCCCTTTCACCCTAACTTTAGCCCCTTTTGGGGTTTTAGCCCATTTTGAGGGCTTTAGCTCCTAGGGGGCTATTTTGGGCTCCTTTTTTGGGTTTTTAGCCCTTTTCTTCATCCTTGGGATCTTTTGGAGTTGTGGGGGTCAAATGAAAGGTCTTATGGAGTGAAATGAGTGTTGTGAGATGGTGTCCTTGGGTGGTGTAGACCATTGAGAGCTATGTGGGGGATTTTTGGGTTAACACCCTTAACCGAGAAAATCAGAAAACCTTGAAGCCGCACCTCCTATTTTCTCTTCATTACATTATGAGATCCTCACAATACAAAATATAGGTATTTCACAACATCCAAATACCCTAATACATTAACCCGAATTAGAAAAAGACTCCAATCCCTTAACCGAGATTAAGTTACATATTTTTAGACAACTTCTAAAAATAGCCACAAACAACTATAAATTATAACATATAACATATACCCAATAGTTAAGTCTTTCAAGGCATGGTTCTGCATAGAACAAGATTGAAAACAATTAAGAGGAATGGCAAGGAAGTCCAGGTTTATAATTCAATGAAACAATGCATCCACTTCAAAGATAACCATGGAATGATAACACCATATCCACATAATTGATGTGATATTGATAGTGGATACAAATTTTACAATCACACCTAAGATATTTCATTAGGTTTCCTAGCATTCAAAGGTTTCCCAGGTTCAGAATTAGGCAAAATAGCAGGAGATTTCCTGCTCCCTTCAGAGAAAATATTTCTTGAATTAACTCTAATTGTAGATATACCATGACTTTGGTACATACTACGATGTTGATGGATTCTAGCTTCAAATTTTTTGGATTCAACCTCTACATCCTTGCATCTTAAGCATCCTAAAGGTTGAATTTTTGTTGCAAGTCTTTCTGCCCCAAATTGACCATCCTTATATTGGCATGAATACTGCACCAAAGAAATATCACACTCGTTGGCAGACTCTTCACTATCACCTGGGAACACACCACCTTGTGAGAGTGCACACTCTTCAATTGTAGATGAAACAGAGTCAAGACCAATCTATGAAGTCTTGACCTTGAACTCGTCTTTCTCAGTCTCTTTCTCATCTTTGTTAAAACCTTTTCCTATCATGCATGGCACATATAACCCTGCTATTGTTGCTTCCTTGACATCCTTTTCAAGGTTTTCAAGATAACCAAGTTTTCCTCCACCTTGGGTGCTAGGATTCCCTACAATAAAACAGCCTAATAAATATTACAGTTACTCTGCACCAGCTGCAAGGATATTAAGTGTTCAATAAACTATTTTTATTTTTAACATTTAGCTCCATGCCATTATCAATATATAGGAGTAACTGTTCGTTTGGAAATATTTTTGTCAGTATCTGTTATTTCACTTTGAACTTCAGAATCTAAATATACCCAAAGAAATTAAATGATCTTGCTTCATACTTTCCAAGTCATTAAGCAAAGAGTTAAACTTTTAAAGCCTATCCTTTATTTAAAAAGAGTAAAAATACCATGTTAACAAAACATTTTCAGATAGGATGGAACATAACATAAACATATATATGACCCAAAGATGAGCATATCAAACCTAAACTGAGAACTCTATTGCATGTTAATTATGCAGCTTCAAATGACTGTGAGAACAAATTTTATAACTACCTAAATCTAAAGTCATGATGCATTGCTCATTACAAGGCTTTGGCTACCCTCCATCTTGTGTTGTTGCTTCAAATGCTGTGTAGCCTACATTAACACTGATTGTAGATTCCTGGTTGATAAGACAAGCTTTCTCATCATTATCATTCTCTATTTTCATGCCGGTTCTAGCTATTTTAAAACTATGTTCAGATTTCAAGTTCATAATATTGTATTTAGTAAGACTATTTGGTATTTCTATGCTAGTTTTGGTTACTTCAACATTCTTTCCAAAGTTTGGATTCACAGTGACCAGTTTGCTAAGTAAGATCATCTTCTATTTCTACACTAGGCCCTAGTGCTTTATCACTCCCTTCAGATTCCTGGTTCATAAGACGAGTCTGCCTAGTATTATCACTATCCATATCCATGCTAATGATGACTGCTTCATCACTATTTTGAAATTATAGGTTTGAGTGTTCAATTTTCTTGGCACAACCATTCACCGTCTTCATGCTAAACTGAGAAGTTTGCATTGCTTGCTGATAACCATCAGTCATAATTTTTTCAACAAGAAATGTAAAATGATTAAGTTTCTGATGATAGGTGGCTTTTGGTGTAAGCTAAGACAATTTCTCATTCTTTTCACATTCCTCTGCCATTGGACCATTCTTGTCAATATCTCCATTCTCTACTGCCATGCTCATTTTGGTTATCTGCACAACTTGTATACAAGCAGTAAACATACTTTCCTGCACATTCAATGTCAATTCATAAGATTGTTGTATAAAAGATGGCTTCTAACCTGCAATGATTAAAAGAATAACTAGCAATGCTTTCCCTCTTTATACTTTTAGACTTGATAGCAAAACTAAAATTCATTTCCAAGTTCCAACACAGTTGTACTATCCTCCGGCATTAGCTATCCAGTGATCAAATTTTCAAACTTCTGACTGCTCACCTTGTGGGAAGGTAAGGATTCTAATGAAGTAGAATTATTTTCAATCTCTAAGTTGTTCACGACACCACTTTCATTCAAGCTGGCAATGACATATTTGTCAAATTGAAATTTCTCTGATTCTGTCAATAATGAAACATTCATATCCTTGACATTTTGGAGGGTAACAAAATCAATGCCAAGTGATTTCACAATTTGTGATCCACTATTATGATAGTAGATGGATTGATCACATGACTTTTTAGCTTGTAGGTTGGCAAGAGGAAAAACCTGCAATGTCTACACTGCTGCCTCTTCACAACCTGGGGAATTGGAATTACATGATACATAGAAAGAACTTCCAACAAACAAATTATTTTCAAGTGATGCTTTTTGTTCGTGTGATTTAGATTTTTTTTTTTTTAAATTAGCTAGGTCAGACCCTCTCTTACTCTTACCATATGCTTTGCCCTCCCTCTATCCTCCCACATAAACATACCCTATGTTATAATGTTGTACTAATGGTAGGTTTTGAACAATTCTTCATGAACCTTGAACTTTGTACTTGTAATTATAACTCCACACCAAAATACGAGACCCAAGTCTTAGTGAGGCTCTTATATTCCATTGAAGAAGAAACGCATCCCATGTGGGGAGTCAAAGTGGAAGGTGTAAACATGCCATTGTGCCTGAAGGGAATTTGAACTTAAAACTAATTCATAATCAGATAATCAGGGTAGGGAACTTTCACGTTCCACTCAAGCAGGATGGAGACATGCTTTATTACCCTTACGAAGAAATAGTTTCTTGTAGGTAGTTCAAATGGGGAATATGAACCTCATCATGATTTTCTCTATCCTTTGCTTCATCATAAATGTGCATTTTATGGTCAAGTAAATTCCTTCATTTTGAAAGTCACAAATCTTGATAAGAATATTCCTTTATGCAATTGTGCATTATAAGAACACTATAGAATACCAGTCTCTCCAACCTTTTCGATAGGTTTAGTCAATCTCAAAATCTTACTAGAATCTAAATTTTAGTGTAGTCTTATTTTAGGTGACCATACACTCTAAGGAAATTTCATTTCTTATCAATGGTTATTTCTCTTTGTGAACTGTTGTCCAATCATCATGGAAGTTGTTTCAGATCCTGTACATCTCAACACAGAGCTGATATATATTTTGTTATACCTAATAATTTGCAAGTTTTTCAAGTTTAATCTATGCTTAACCAATTGTCCTGCCTTTCAAATAACTGGTATCATCACCTAGAAGCCAAATATACAACCCTTTAAAGGTTTCTCTAAAGACGCAATGTTGTAGGATTAGGGTATTTCTCTTTATATTTGCAACATGACTCTTTAATTATTGAATCCACTATTACGTGCCCTTATAGCCAAGGAATAATGATTCACAAAGCATAACTCATCCATACAAAATAGTACCTTTGAAACAGTAAATGATTCAATGCTAAATACTTTCAATACTTGCAATTCCCCAAGTCAAAATACTTTCTATTCTTTGAATTCTAGGTCTAGAGATCAGTTTTGCAAGACATTACGGTGCATAGGGAGTCAAGTCTCTAATTTTGCAAATGATAATCGTCGAGTCTCCATTAGCAATAAGTTTTTGAATATTCCTGGCTCTTAGAATGTTTATCACTTGATTTAAAGCTAAAATAGGCTTCACAATAAGAGAAGAAACCTTTTGTAGTTTGATCACAACCATAGACCTGCTTATTATGGAACCTTCTTAAAGAAAAGGTGAATATAATTTGCATAATTTTAAGTTTATTAATTATCAAAGCAACAGGTTGTGTTTTAATTTTGATAGCCCATGATGAGGAACATCTAAAACACATTGAAGCTCATGGATTCTTAATATTGCAGTAGACAAGAGGGAAAGTTTTGTTTCTAACTCTTTGTTTTTGATGCAGTGATGGCATTGGGATTTGAAATTCTTTCAGGAAGGACTCTTCTTTGGACTATGAGAATGATAGTGATGAAGAATAGGAAGAGGTACTCATCACTAAATCTCTTTGGTAAGAGTATTTGTAGTATTTTTATTAACTTTAGTTACAGGGAAAATTGTACATAGCTCTTAGGAATTAGTTTATCATAAATACTAGTTACTAGTAAGTTGTAATAGTAATAATTATGTAGTTTGTAGATTGATATTTATCATAAATTTGTTTGACTATCATCATTGTCAAGAAAAAACAACTTCTTAAAGGGTGCGAGCTCAATGGTAGAGCGCCTGCCTAATTATAGGTAGGAGGTTGGTGGTTCGATTCCTCCGTGCCCTATCATACATTTGTGACTAAAAAATGACTAAATTCGCATATATACGACTATTAGTAGCTAATTTCTCGTATCTTAGTCATATTTAGTTTAGTCATTAATATGTTAACATCTAGTAGTTTATTTAGTCATATATTTAGTCACTAATGGTTGCAATCAGTGACTAAATCAGTGACTAAATCAATGACTAAATTAATGACTAAATCAATGAATAAATCCATGACTAAATCAATGACTAAATCATTAACTATCAATGACTAAAACAATGACTAAATCAATGACTAAATCATTAACTATCAATGACTAAAACAATGACTAAATCAATGACTAAATCATTGACTATCAATGACTAAAGCATTGTCTATCAATGACTAAATCATTGTCTAACAATGACTAAATCAATGAATAAATCAATGAATAAATCAATGACTAAGTCAATGACTACTAAGTCAAGCTATTAATGACTAGTGAAATATGACTAGCTATAAGATAGTGGAAATTTTCTACTATTAGTCACCGACTCAAAAATAGTCATTTATAGCCTGATTTTAGTCATTTTTTTAGTCATTAATTTCTCATTTTCTACTAGTGTATTAGTAACTTGAGTGATAGGTTAGAGACATGTTCCAACGCCATAAAACGTAGGAGCTTTCACTCATTTCCTGCACTGCAACCTGGGACTCCTGTGGTTCTTCTACGTACCGTCGGTATATCGAATGGATTTTCACATACCCTTAAGGTATATCGAAAGGTACTTTAGGTACTTGGTTGTATATAAGAAGGCCCCTTATGAATGGTTGTGCATTAGAAAACACTACTATGGATTTGAACTCCCATGTACCTTGAGTATATCGGGAGTCCCTACTAGGATTCCTGACACCCTTTGATAAAATTCCTTTTGGCCGTATTGTTGGCGCAATACACTGAGAACAACACTTGAGGTGATTACTACGCATGTGTTGTCCAGGTAGTTGGGTATTCAAGTGAGGGACAGTTGATCCTCCTTGTCACATTTTACTGTTCGAACCTGTAGTATATTGCGAGTTGCAAAGTCTTGATAATCCTAGTGAGGAACTGGCTTGTTCAACCCCTCTTGTCACTTAAGTTTGCTTGTGACCTATAGTTTGTGTAGGAGAAAGTTTAATGTGATTCCCTTAGTTTTGAAACCCTATGTTAGGTTTTTAGAGACCATACAATCTGGCTAAGTTTCCATTGAGGCGATCCAGAAGAAACTAGGGCTTACCACCTGAATTTCCACCTACTATAGGGGAGATCCAAATGGAAGCCATAGATCAAGGAGCTGCAACTGACTCCCATGTTCAAGGAAGTACAGTTGTGGAAAGCAGAGAAAAATTCACTGCTTATTTAAATCCCTTGGTCCAACAACCTTCTGTGGCTGAGACTTCCTTTCATTATTCGAGGGAAGGTCGTATTGATAGTCCTACTGAAACTAAGTATGGCACTAATGCTCCTTTTTGGACAACTTCTACAAGTCAATCCATTTTTGAATTTGGGGTCACTAGACCTTCTTTTGAAAACCCTCCTCCAAGTGAGGATGAATATAGGAGAATCCAAGATTCTCTTGATCATGCTCATAATTTTTCAGAGAGAGTGAAAATAATTATTCCTTAACCTATATCTTATAAAGAACTTGTGTCTTCCCTTTTGCCCTGTTTTTCAAATCCATGTCCTTCTGAATATCGTACACTTGCTTCTAGGGGTCCACCTTCTAGGGGACCACCATATGGGGGACTACCACTTGAAGGACAACCACCTAGAGATCCACCACCATTTAGAGACCCACCACCTTCAGGTGGCCCTCCTCTTGGAGGCCCTTCCCCATCAGGAGGCTCTTCGAGAGGCTCTTCTGCCCATCAACTAGCTCAGGAGCTAATATATCGATCACCTTATGGTCCTACTGGTACACATATGCCCTATCAATATTACCAGTATGTCAAGCCTAATCAACAACTTCCATTCCTATAAAATTTGGACTTGCTTGATTTGTCCAGGTTGATAAATGATCCCATTCAGCACAACCCTTCATGGCCTGCTATTCCAGTCAAGTTACCATTAGACATCCTGAATTTTGATGGGAAATAGGGAGATGATCCCAAAAATCATGTCATGAATTTCCATCTATGGTGTTCTTCGAACTCCTTGATGGATTAATCTATTCGTTTGAGACTCTTCCAATGCACTTTGACCAGTATGGCCATGAATTAGTATATTGAACTTCCACAACATTTGTTTGTGGATTTTAGTGCATTGGAAACTATGTTTCTTACACACTTTTAGCTACCCATTCATTATGAAACAGGTACATATATTTTGACCTCACTCTGTCAAAATACTTCCACACAGATTTCAGACCATATCCATGAGTGGATATGGCAGAGATGAATTATTAAAACTCCCATCCCAGACCAACTGTTTGCTGATTGGTTCACCAAATCCTTGTTACCTCCTATCACCCGATATGTGGCTACGGGTGGTGTTGTTATCAAAGAGCATGCTGTCAATCACGCTCAGTATCTGGACTTGGTATATTCTGAATCTAGAACTTTGTATGACCTCATCCCTCAAGCTCCTCATCCCAGCATGGGTCTTTCCAAACCACCTGCAAAGACTCCTATTAATAGGGTTGTTGGTTCAATCCAACCCTCGTTAATAGCCAAATATTACAAGAAACCTATTTATTCTGCTACTACTCCTTCAAATCCTATGGTTTCCACTGAGGTGAATGATATTCAAAGTACACAAACCCTAAAAAATAAGAAAAAAGGAAAAGCTAAAAATAAAAAAGACCTGGAAACCAACAGGAAAATACCAAGCCTATAGCCACAGAGAACGATAACAAAGGAAAAATAAAATCTAAGTACCATTGCTTGTTATTTTGGGGTGATCACTTCACAAAGGAGTTCCCTCGTCATGAAGAGATCAGTAAATTTTTGAAAAGTAACCCTACACCAGTGGTGCTTATCGATCCTTTCCCATCTCAACAATAATTGATAGACCACATGTCTAATCAAGGGACCTCTGGTTCCATGGAATAAATCAGGATGATGTCTTTAGATACCATCAATTTGAATACTCGTAGTCAGTCATATGAGAAACCTACAAAAAAGAAGGACGATAATCCTCCTTCCGAGAAAGTTCCTTCTACTAGTTCCCCTCCATCTTCGTCTAATGGTCCTTTCATGATCGAAAAACCTAATATTGATTTGATTTTATGACCACCCAAGGAAACCCTTAGAAAGGATGTTTTTAATCCCAATGCCTGAGCTGCACAATTTTATAACATTTTTGAATATTTAGCTTAGGAACCTTGTGTGATGTCTACCCTTGAGGTGCTCCAAAGTTGTCCAATGTAACGTAAAAACCTGCTGACGGTTTTGGGGGCATTAGACCCAGATAATACCAACTTGATTCATTTTAATTTGGAGAACTATAAGTCCATATTACCTCACCAAATAGCATTTCAAATTTTGTGTAGAGTAGTTGGGAGAAAGGTTCATTGGACCGTTCTGGATGAGGGAGCTTCAACCTTAGTTTTGTCTATAGCCTGTTGGAGAGCCATTGGTTCTCCTAAGCTTACAAAGTCTCCTACGATGTTAAAAGCTTTTGATGGACGAGCTTTTCAGTCCCATGGTATGTTACCAGGTCTTTCAGTCGAGCTTGGGGGAAATATTGTTTCCATTCAAGTAGAAGTGGTTGATGCCCCATTGGATTACAACCTCCTATTAGGGAGAAACTTGTTTTATGCTATGACTGTTGTTGCTTCAACATTTTTTCGAACTCTCTAGTTTCCTCATTTGGGAAAAAATGTGAATATTGATCAACTCAACTTTTGTTCACCATATGTTACAACTCCCACTACGAATAATATTCCTATGCTAGGTCAGTCCCCTCCTCTTTATCAATTGATTGGGGTAGGTCTGTTGAATAATTCAACCCTTATGTGATTATTTCCTTCAGCCCCTCCTAGTACGGATGTGGCAACCGTGAACATGATTTCTACGACTGGTTTTAGTTCCAAAGGAAAAGAAGCTGTTGATTCATCCTCTCTTGGCCCCTATGAAGTGATGTATAATGTTTTCCAATCTTCCTCGAATGTCCAACCAAATGATCTTCATTTGGTAGCTTCATATCCTTACCACTTTCCCTACTAGCTAGAACCCTCTCTTCCCACTCTATACTATCTCACATGGACTTTTCTTTTAGACGAGTCCATCATGGAGATCATGAGTGTGAATGAATCCATATGGGAATATCACCATCATCGATCTTATTTTCTTCCCAATGCCAGTTTAGTAGGTTTTGAGCTTGTTTCTCTTATCAATACTGATCTTGTCACCCATCCACAAACTCCTGTATTGTTGCAAAACATAGAATCTGAATAAAATATTTTCAACATCACTAAGACGAACCTGATTGACATATCAATCAATCCTGGAACCATTGAGCATGTTCACATAGGCCGGAACTGCTTGATGGAGGAAACTAAATATTTTAGAGCTCTTTTCAAAGAATTCCGTGATATTTTTGCTTGGACTTATGAGGAAACACCTAGGATCGATCCATCTATTGTTGTACATGAGATTAAAACTTATCCCACAACAAAACCTATTAGACAAAAATTACGTCAAGTCCATCCTAGGAAGGTTGCAGCTATCAAAGCTGAAGTAGAGAAAATTATGAAGGCAGGATTTATTTATCCCCTACCCTTGATGGAATGGATATCTAGCATTATTCCTGTAGCCAAAAAATAGGGCACTATTAGAGTCTGCATCGATTTTTGAGACTTGAATAAAGATTGTCCTAAGGACAATTTCCTTAATCCACATATCGATTAGATCATCGATAATTATGATGGAAGTGTCATCTTTTCTTTTATGGATGGTTTTTCTTGCTATAATGAGATAGAGATTCTACCGACTGATCAGCATAAAACAACATTTATATGCCCATGGGGAACCTTTGCATACCGGAAGTTATCTTTTGGCTTGAAGAATGCCAGAGCTACATTCCAAAGAGCCATGTCCTATTCCTTCCATGATATCAAGCACATAGTAGAACTGTACCTTGAGGATTTCCTTGCCCATTCACAGTGATGGGAGGACCATATTAGGAACCTTAGAGACATTTTCCTTAGGTTTCATCATTATAATATACGACTAAATCCACACAAATGTTTCTTTTATGTTGAGACTGGTTTCCTTCTTGGCTTCGTGGTTTCTAAATATGGCATCCAGATTGATCCTTTTAAAATTGCTACTATCTTAGCCTTACCTACCCCAACGAACCTTATTTAACTCCAAATTTTGCAAGGGAAGGTAAACTTTCTTCATCATTTCGTGTGCAACTTCACCAAGAAAACACACGGTTATATGCATCTCCTGAAGAAGGGCACTCCGTTCTTCTGGGATGACCAAGCCCAATGAGCCTTTGATAATCTGAAGCACACTCTGAACCATTCACTTGTGATACACCCCCCATATTATTCAAAGTATTTTCTCTTGTATGTTGTTTCCTCCACTACTACCATTGGAATGGTTCTAGCGTAGGACAATCCCAATGGCCAAGAACACATGATATATTACATGAGTAAGAATGTCATTGATTTTGAAACCCATTACTCACATGTGGAGAAGTTAGCATTGGCCACGGTCATTGCTGTTCAAAAATTTCGTCATTACATTTTGCTTTGTACCACAGCCGTACTCGCAGTTCAAAACCCTATGTATTACATTCTGACCTGTCAAGTGCTAAGGGGGGAATAATCCCGTTGGATTATTATCCTACAGGAATTGGATCTTGAGTTTGTTAAGGCTACTT
This sequence comes from Pseudotsuga menziesii, assembly GCA_001517045.1. Classification (NCBI taxonomy): domain Eukaryota; kingdom Viridiplantae; phylum Streptophyta; class Pinopsida; order Pinales; family Pinaceae; genus Pseudotsuga; species Pseudotsuga menziesii. The sequence continues at coordinate 317,799 of LPNX010885682.1, forward strand.
CAAAGAAATACTTGGTTTTTGTGGAGCTAATGTGTGACCTTCGCTATGCTTTGACAATAGTTGATCCCGATGATTCATTTCTAGATCAATTCTTGTTCTTAATAAGCACAAATGATCTATGGTATGGATATTTGATCATCTATATCCAGACCCAAACATTTCAACCTGACACATCTCATGATGATCATCGTCGTATTTGTCACCATACAAAGTACTACCTCGTTTTGAATGCTACCTTGTACTGACATGGAATTGATTCTATCCTTCAACGATGCTTTACACATGAAGAGTCTGAAATGGTTTTGAATAATTTCCACTCTAGAGCATGTGGCAATCATCTTTTTGGGATGGCTATAGCCCAGAAAATCCTTCACACTGGCTATTTATGGCCTTCGATATTCAAATATTGTCATGAGGAGGTTAAGAAATTCCCACCTTGTTAACACTTTTATCCAAAAAAGTGCACCCACCCTACTCCTTTACACCTTGTCATTATGGTTGGCCATTTTTCGAAATGGGGTATTGATTTTATGCATTGTAATCCTACCTCAGCCAGGGGCATGGTTACATCATTGTAGCTGTGGATTATTTCACAAAATGGGCTAAGGAAATGCCTACATATGCAGAGGATGGTAAGACAATCACCCTCTTTTTATTAAATCACATTATAGCTAGGTTTGGAGTCCCGCGAGCTTTAGTCACTGACCATGGATCTCATTTTCAGAATCAAATGATGGCTAAGTTGAGTTTTTATCATGAAAACTCAAATCCTTTTTACCCACAGGCTAATGGATAGGTTGAGGCCATTAAGAAAGTTTTAAAAACAATGCTGCATAGGATGGTTGGAGATCATAAATCCAATAGGCACTTGACTCTCTTTTCCGCACTTTGGGCTTACATAACTTTAGTGAAAACAACAACTAGTTTCACACCCTTTCAGCTGGTCTATGGACTAGAATCCATCCTACTTATCGAGTCTCAGATTCCGTCACTCAAACTCACAGTATAACTTCTCCCACACACTTCCACCGAGAAAGAAAGATTTATGTACTTCAGTAACCTTGATAAAACTAGAAGAGATGCTACCTTGGCTAATGAGGCACATAAGAAACGCATAAAGGCACAATATGACAAGTCTATTCAACCTAGTGTCTTCAATGAAGGTGATCTAGTACTGACTTATGATTAGAGACACGATAAACTAGGGAAGGGAAAGTTTGGATCCATGTGGTATGGCCCCTTCATTGTCAGTAAGGTATTAGAGAAGGGGGCTTATAAGCTTGTAGATTATGATGGGATACCCTTCGGGAAACCTTGCAATGGGTTGTACCTAAAGAGGTACCATGCTTAAGTCACTTTTGTATGGTACTGTGTATATATGTATATTTTCTTTTAGTGTGTTTTTTCATTTCAATATGGTTTTGAGTTGATGTCCATACTATTTATACCATGTTTTGGTTATGCATATTGCATGTCCTTCTACAGTTTCGCTGATGATGCATGTCGTCATACCCTGAACCTTACTTCAGTAGCTTAGGTGTTGTATTCCCCAACTTAGCATTTAGTCATTTTAGGTGCGGTTTGCATTGGTCCAGCTACCAACAACATCATCGAGTATCAAGAAGTGATAGGTTTACTCACTGAAGCTGCATCTTGAGACATTCATGATTTTGTAGTGTTTATGGAATCTCAATTAGTGGTTTGTCACTTAAATCAAGTTTACACTATCAGGAGCTCTACACTTCTCTGCCTCTTTCGGAGGGTACATCTGTTAGAAAGGTCATTTGATTTCATCACTTATAGGCATATTCCTAGGTCTGATAATATGATTGCTAATTCATCGGAAAATTTCATTCTAGACTGGCATATTTCCCATTCATAACTTGTTAAAATAAACATGGTCAATCATAAACTAAAATAAACAGTAAAATACATGTAAATATCATGTAAATAAAATCATCCATATGAAATCACATGTAAACACCGGAATCGAGTCTATATATATATGTATGTATAAAAAGTGTTTTTACAAAAATTTGGTCACGAGACCTCATCTGAAGCACAGTCTTGATAGGAATATTCTTACCTGAAATTTTTGTACCTGGTAGACAATGGAGATCTATGAGCTCCTATATATTGATGTACCCACCTCGGGAACCCGTTAGAAATATAGGAGCTCCTCATCTAGACAACCCTATCAGGAAATATATGTCTTCTACCTCCACATTCAAAATATGAGGTCCTACCTCAAAATATTGTTGCTATGGATTCCACATCCGCAATATATATTCCACTAATCAGGCATGTGAAACCATGCTATGGGTACGAAATAACGTCAAGAGACCACATCCTCATAGGATAGCCACAGAAACCGCATTTCTCAATGCATGTGCATCATCATCATCATGTTGTCCTTCCTTCCAGATTAACATTTTTTACCAAATGAACTAGCCAAAAATAATTAAGCAGCTAATTAGAAGCATATTTCACCATTAAAATTGCTCAACATATTTTTATGTGGCTAGGGAAAGAATTTTTTGGATCTCATGGCCAGCACCGCCTCTGCCCTTTTAAGATAGAGTGGTGCCACCGCCTGAGTTTAATTGAAAACCCGTTGTTTTCATCAGGCACTGCCTGTCCTGTAAAGGCCAAGTGTGGTGTCTCTCAATGGTCTTTTAGGTTCACCTATTAAGCTCAAAAACTCATGAAAATAAAAAATTGGAAACCATGAAAATGAAGGGAAGGGTTCAAGATTTTACCTAGACCCGACGATATGAAAAATAAACGGTGGATGGCTCCGCAATCTCCAGTTGAAATATGCACTACAAATCTCCCAAAATGCTCTCCAAGGTATGGTAAATGGTAAAATGAATTTTTTTAACTATTTACCCAACTTTTATAATATATTTTTAGGGTTTTTTGTATTATTTTAATGTTTTAAAATATTTTTATCAAAAAATACCCTTTTGCATAGTTTATAAAATTCATTTCAAAAATATTTTGGGAACACTAATAGCCTTTTAGAGATTTGCAGGGACAAAAAATAAACAGTTTGTCTATGGGGAAGTTTGTTTTTTGACTTTTTCAGACTTCTAAAAATGAAAAAGTTCCATGAGCATTTGTTTCGACACTTTGTTCATGCTCCGAAAACCTAGTATCAAAGTTTTGAGTATTTTTCCCATTCTTTTCAGGCTCGTCAAACCTGTTCATCATGCAAAAGAAACCTATTGGAGTCTTCTTTAAACTCTTTTTGGACTCCCTAAATGTGAAAATATTTTCGAGTACTTGTTTTCTTCATTCTCGTAAAAGGATTTGAAGAGTCGTCTTTCCGACAGTAGTTTATCTCTTTTTTGGATCGGATCGACTATTTACGAAAAATGACCCTTTTGGAGTCTTCTTCCATCTTCGTTCAAACTCTCTTAACATGAATGATACTGAGTTAAAATTCAATGGACTCGTTAAATTAAACACTGAGAGACCCTTTTTTGGGAATGAACCCCTCCTTTCTCAGGTTTGTAAAACATATGAGTTTGGACTTGTCCATAGGACGAGCTAAAAGAAGTGTTTGTTACCCTCTTTGAACATGTAAAAATGAAAAGAGGCACTCATCAATCGTGATGGGGAAATTAAGGGAAGGGAATCAATTCATTTTGCAAATCAGATGGAATTTTGTACTCACCTTTGAACATGGCACTTGTCTGCATTTTATTCAGTCAATTGGGTAAATTAGCTTTTCTTTGAGTCGATCAACTTTCATGAGTCATGTCACTCCTTTGAGTCTTTCAAAGAATGCATTGTCCAATGTTGTATTGTGTTCCGCCTCATTGAGTCAATGCTTCCAAGTCTTTTGTCATGCCACCCAATGTTCAAAGGGAAGTTGGAAGATTACCTCTACAATTAAAATGGCCTTTGTGTCAGTACCTTTTGAGTCATTCCTATGGTTACATCATCTACATTATTCAAGAACTTTGTTTTGAGTTTCATTTCATCGATGTGAGATTCATCATGGCCTTCCTTTGATGAGACAATTACTGTCGACATCAGCTCATAATTTAGGAATTAGTCTTAGAAACAAATTTAGTACCTTGAGATATGTATGCCTCAATGACAGATTCTCTCGCTTTTGATATAGGTTCACATCATTGACATTTGATCGATAGATTCCACATAGTGTTTGACATCAAATAATTTATTCACACTCAGTAGACTGTACTAGGGTACCTTTTGAATCATTGACATCAATGGTGATCTCCCTCGCACTTGTTAACGGTTCACATAATTGACCAAAAATCAAGTGGTTACTACCATGTTTGGATTCAGATCATTGTAATCACATGGATAGAATTATACTTTGTGGAAGACGAGACGAAGACGCTGGGAATCTGTTAAAGCACTCATAGCTTTCTCCCTAGGTTGCGATGGAGTATATTGTATGAAGTCCCAACATGGATCCACATATGTATGGTCATGGTTGTGCATGAATTTGTGTTCATTTGACATAGATCTATAGTGTATTTCTGGTAGCTATGTCCCAACTTTGAGTCCTCTATCACATGGATCTATGTTGTATTTTGGTAGCCATGGTTGTTAATCTCTCTCATGGATCTACCTTGTATTGGTTTGCAGCCATGATGTGGACACATTTGTTCATAAGTCAAAAGTATTGATTTATTGTAGATGCCTAGTTGCTGATCTCTAATCAAGCTGATTCTTGCCTTCAAGTGATAACTTGTTCTTTCAAAGCTCTCTCCTATCGTATCCATATAGTCTCATGCTTTAGGGGGAATTCTGTTGCACATAAATCTCATCATCAACATGTGATGAGACCCAAAATACAGTATGTTTCCCTCAATCCCAAGTTATGAAGTAAAATCCTGATCCAGATATCGATCTTGCATATCAAAATCCAACACCCCTCCTGCCTTTTAATCAATGAGCATTACCTTCTTCAGGATTCATTTAATATTTTGGTAGTAGGAAGTGGAACCACCTTTATCTCTTGTACAGGGAATGGTTCTGCCCTATCACCGCTCTGTCATAGTGGGGAAGAGTGGTGCCCTTGGTAAAAAGTGAAAAAGAGAGGATTCCACGAAGCTATCTTCGTGGCTCCCTTATCCCTACACCCAAGGACCACTTGGGATCGAGATAAATCCTTATAGGATCTCCTATCCACCTCATCCACCATTTTCTCAACCATCCCTATCCTCCCAAGGCATATAAAAGAAGGCTCATATCCATGGTTGAGAGAGAGAAAGGTTATGTTGTTGCATTGACATTCTGGCCTAGATCAGTAGGGTGAGCATATGAGGAACAAGTTGGAGCTATTGGGGACAAGATATTAGATTTTTGAAGGACCCTATTGACACTAAGGCATAGGTTGTAAACTTCTTCTTCATCTTTTAATGCAAAATTGGTTCCTTTCCATAAAGTATGTTGTGTTAATATAATTTATTTTATTGTTAGATTCCTTAGTCACTAGCATAAAATAGTGGAACATTTTCTAGTGTTTTTTCATCTTGTGTGTTGGTTTCATGTGGTCATGTAGGTATATCAGTGAATATCTATCATTGCAGCAAACAATTACACTATCTCATCAAAGACGCTTATTCCAGATATCCACCCATTCTATGGAAAGTCTTCCAATTCTGTTGTGTATTATTTGTTCTAGATTTGAACCATTTAGACTAGAGGAACAACTTTTGTCTACAGGAGGTGCATTTTTCCTATTAATAGAGAAGCCAACTAAATATTAATGTTATATTTAGTAAAGTTTTGAATCCTACAATAAACTTCAATTTGATGGATCCAATTTCCCAATTTCTTAGCATTAAGCTCTCCATTAGACATAGGTAATTCAAAATTAATATGTAGCTTGAATTGAGGAACATTAAAATCAATCTTTCTTTTTTTCTTTTCAAACAGAGAATGCAAAGATCGATCAAGATAAGAAAGAGAATATGATGAAGGTTTATGAGGTTCCTTACCACCTTCTTTCTTTTTAACTTCAGCATGAATGGAACTCCTTGTTCACCTTTCTTCTGATCCTTTTAGAGCTCCTCTACCATCATTTGCATTCTCATAAAATCTTTCAAAAATTCACCTTCAGATGGGATAGAAGAAGTTGCTTCTTCTCCTTTTAATGAAGATATTTTCCCTTTTCTTGAACCAATATCTAGATCAAACTATTTAAGTTATCCTTCACCACATTTTAGCTTGGATCTTGTTAACATAAAATCACAATGTAATGGTTATTAAACTCTAATACCAAACTTGATCTAAAATTTCAGGATCATTTTAACCAAAAAATTGCATGTGAAATTTATTGTTAAATACTAATAAACAGGATTTAAAAACTGAAATTTAAATGCTTAAATGTCCACATAAGCAAATAAATAGAAAACAAACCATGAAAATGATAGACAAGATCTAATAATGGAATTCAACCCTTCTGTTCTACGTCTCCGGGACACCTACAATGGGAAGGTCAAGCTTATTAACTCTTCAACGATTACAATAATGAATTCTAGAAAGACCTCTATTTTCTGTCAGTCAGAAACAAAACCAAAAAACACCACTGAATTCCTTGCAAAATTATGAGAAAAATGAGTATAAAGTCGACTATATTTTCCTGAGGCCTCCTCTGGCATGCATATAGAGATAACACTTTCTGCATAAAAGACAAATTTGTATGGAATCTGCGGATTCCACCTCGGGATCCATGCCCATTAATGGCTTGTACCCTTCCTTGGGATATGTGCCATACTTCACCTTGGTTTTTGTACACTATGTGGTTCTGAACTCTGCTAGGTTTCAAAATTTTGTGGCTTTTTATAGTGAGAAATGGCATGCGTAGAGGTGCCACACGCCCCTTCTTCCTCCTTAATCCAAATAAACCTTAAAATAATTTCATGCCATTATTTATGGTTAAGACACTAGTATCTGGGGGTAGAGGTCCTGGGGTCAAGCCCGTAGGCCTCTCCCCTTCCCACATGTTTTTTTTGAACTGTTGTATGATGAATATATTATATGATTCCACATTGAACTATATGGAAATGGTTTGATATGGTAATGTTAATGGTGATAAGGTCTCGCAAAGGTTCGTTGGCGTATATCATATAGTTTTTTTGGCTAAGATTTTGGTGTTGATATATGGACTGACACATAGACATATGGTTGGTGAGATATATGGTTCAATACCCTATGAATTAGCATTAGCATATGGTGTTAGTTTTAACATAAATTCTAAGCCTTGGTGTTGGTCATATGGGTCGAGCTCCCCCCCCCCCTTTCCATATAATTTCTATGTCAAGTTTAAATATAACATTAACCATATGGATTATAAGGGGCACTGACGAGGGCTTGGCTAGCACAAATTTGTGAAGTCTCGGGGATATATGGAGGTATTGGGTTCGAATCCCATACAATCCAACTGATTTTTTTTCCAAACCAAACATGATCCATTTTTTTCCATTTTTCCCACATATTCATTTTTTTAGCTATTTTGAACCTTTTTGTCGAAAATTCAAACACTGATAACTTCTGCATTCAGAGGTCATTTCACATGAAACAAGTGTTGGAGGAAAGATGACCATGAGATATTTACCATAGTAAGATTTATTTTTTTGTTTAAAGACTTATTTAATGATGAATAATGAAAATAATCCTGGATCAAGTTGAAAGTCACAAAAGATCTTATTTTTTCAAATACTAAAAAGAGGCATCGTCCAAGACAAGAAAATATAGGAGAGGATGGCCACTCTTTTTCTTTTAAAAAAGGTGATGTCCCATGCATTTTGACGAAAAAATATCTTAATTTGGAAAAGGAGGTTATATTTGGCATGAAGGTACCTTATTGTTATGGGTGTTCTCTACGAAGCTGCTTCACTACAGATGAAAAGTTGATGGGTTTGAAATCACATCACCATCTCAACCTTCCAAGGGTACATATAATGTCAAAAACAAGTTTTCATTATTCTTTTAAAATGAAATAAATTGTTTTTGTTTAGTTTGTAGTTTCATTATCCATTGTTTGTGCATGGGTGTGTGAAACAAACCTTTCCCAATGACCTATGGCATGCCATATCTAGACTATCTGCATTTGTATGATGGATCGCATCAAAGGATATTTACATTTCTAGAATTCCCTGATGGTGTGAAGAGATACCAGAGTTTGTTTGTATGTTTGAGAAGGAACTACCATCAACTTTCATGGACTTGCATATTTATCTTCTAATTCACATAGTCGATGAAGTTGAAATAGTCTAAGTGGCCTCATGTCACTGGATGTTCTTTTTGGAGTGGTACATAAAAATATTGAATGGATTTGTTCGACAAAAGGAAAAACCTGAGGGGTCTATGGAATAGGGGTACAAAGTATATAAGTTTTTTCTATTATTTTAGTGATTACATCAAGCAAATTGAAAACACATCAGGCGTAGTAATTTGGGCTAATGAATGTGATGAGGAAAAATGGGAATAGGGTTATTGGAAATGAAAAAAATAAAACACATTATAAGGATTAAGTCACTTATATTTTGATACTCACATTTTCACATAGTAACTATTCACAACAAGCAAGATTACTAATTATGATAAACCCCATAGTTGGCTAAATCACTTTCCTAATCTACCAAGCACCTAACAAATTAGAAATAGCATGTGAGAGTCATGATGAGTGAAGGAAAGACTTGCTAATCCTATAATATGGAGAGAAAATAATGGAGGATGGGTTGACAACAAACACTGCCAGTTTCCTAGTTAACTAGCTTTATCTTATCCACAGAAAAGCAGGATAAAGAAGATAAAGCAGAATAAAGAAGAATCTGATGTAAAGCGCAGTTACCAATTTTGGATGGACATAAAGTGGTAAATATCAACCCAGAATCAGAAATAAATCATTCCTAGGATATAAATGGCAAGTGTTGACTCTAAGGTGCAAGTGGATGCCAACTATCTAAGCTAGTGGGTAGGAAATTAATCAAATAATGATCAATTATTTTATGAGTGGGTTTATTATATTCCAACACCCCCCTTTAAGCCTAACTTTATGATGATATCCCTGAACCAATCAGAAATATATATGAATATAGGGCCCAACAATACCAAAAATTCTGAACTGCTGATGTTGTTGCTCCTCCAAACTAAATGCTGATGTCTGGAGGAATCTTCTTCTTGGGAAGAAGATAAATATGCTCACCTGGATCAAGGACAACTGTAGGATGGAAACCAGGACCATGTAGAACAATTGAGATCCATTGATGTGAAGGCAATACTGAATGATCTTGAGACTTGTAATCAGCTCCAAGATGATGAGATGACTTGAACTTTGAACCAGTAGAGATGAAATGAGCTCTACATAGGTGAAATAACTATCCAAGCGAATGTATAATGTCTCCATCTTCATTTACACATAGAGGATGCATGCAAGTGATCATGTAGGAACATAAAGAAGGCATAAGATCAAAGAGTGTGAATGCATGGGCTCCATGGGTTGATATAGCTTTCAAAGAATCCAAGAGAACACAAATAAGCACAACAATAGACTCATGGGAATATACTAATAAGGAATTCTCTATGGTAGAAGTATGAGAGGAGGAAAGATAGTGTTGTTCAAAATCTTGAAGGAGGCCCTGAGAATGAGTGCCAAGAACAAAGGAGGAGTTGTATAAGCACATGGGATCAAGTATGGTAAGTGGCAAAACACTAGAATGACTTGATTTGGCTAAGCAAACATCTTGGAAGTCACTGGGTTGCGCACCATCAAGAAGAGAGGCATGCACAAAGTGTGATAGGTATGGCATATGGATCTTAGAATCCAGGATAGAATACATAGAGAACATTGAATGTGTGAGTGAATCATCAATAGCAATAGAAGCTCCATTAGTCACTTCTTTTTCATCAACAACATCATAAGAAGATGAATCAAGATCTTCTACTTGAAGAGACATAGAAAAAGATGGATCTTCAATATTTTCTTCTTGATTGAAAGAGGAAGCATTCGAATCAAAGAGAGTAGTAGCAATAAGAAATCTATGAGAAACTTCTTCTTCATGATCAACTTCATCAGATACTGTAGAGGCCGAGACATATTGAGAGAGAGAGATCATTGAGGAGCTAGAGTCACTTTCCATGTAGCTAGAAGGATACTCATTGTCCTTTCCCAAAACTCAATCCAATGTTGTCCAGATATCCTTTGGGTAATCAGCAGAATCAATAAGGTAGCGCATGCTTGGAGAGATAACTAGACAAATAGCTCCAATTGTTGTATCACAGTCATTCAACCAGTCACTTGGCTCTTCATAAGACTCTTCACCAGCTCTAATAGATATCTCATAGAGACCTTGTCTCTTTAGATAATAAATCATATTCAATTTCCACTCTGAATAGCTTGTGAATGGAGAAATAAGAGGAACTAATACTCTTGAATCCCTTCGAAGTTGAACCTACAAAATAAACCTGCAAATATGAAAAGGAGGATTAATTAATGAACTCTCAAAGATATGATATCATGTAGAGATTTGATATCATCAGCTCTAATACCATGTATAAGTTTGAGAAAATTATCTCTGATACCATGTAGAAATTCTAAAGCTTTGATGGCATAAGGAATTTCATAAACAGGCTAAGGATCTAGGCACACAATTAACCTCACATAGAATTGTAGAGAATTAGCATAAGGAGAGAAGAAGAAGAATTAATGAACACACATTAATGAATGATCAATAAATGATAATTGATATTATTACATAGGTAATACATCCTTATAAAGGAAAATAGAGTTGCTAGAAGACAACTCAAGCTAGCTCATAAAGTAGGCTTACTAATTATGATAAACCCCATAGTTGGCTAAAGCACATTCCCAATATACCAAGCACCTAACGAATTAGCAATAGCATGTGTGAGTGATGATGAGTGAAGGAAAGACTTGGTAATCCTAGAGTATGGAGAGAAAATAATGGAGGATGGGTTGGCAACAAAAGCTACCAATTTCCTAGTTAACTAGCTTTACCTTATCCATAGAAAAGCAGGATAAAGAAGATAAAGCAAAATAAAGCAGAATCTATTGTAAAGCGCAGTTACAAATTATGCATGGCCATAAAGTGGTCAAGGTCAACCCAGAATCAGAAATAAATCATTCCTGGGATATAGATTCCAAGTGTTGACTCTAAGGTGCAAGTGGATGCCAACTATCTAAGCTAGTGGGTAGGAAATTAATCAAATAATGATTAATTATTTTATGAGTGGGTTTATTATATTCCAACATCCATCAATGTTTGAATGGTTGTATTTCATGATGTTTTTGTTATAAATTATAATGCTAAGAATTATAATTGCATTAATTTATGACACTTTTTTTATAATGTTTGCAATATGTTTGAACGGAAAAAAAGAGAGAAAAATCACTTTTAAGGATGAATGTGTAGTTATGGATCTTTTTTAGAAGGAAAAAATTGAAGTTTAAGTAAATGTGATATGTTAATTAATTTGTATTGAAATTATGCATTGTGGAAATTGAACCCAAGAGATAGATCAATTAAACTCACAAAATTTCTAATCAAACATGCAAAATTCACACAAAAGGAGACTGAAATTGGATCGTAGCTTAATAATGTATTGAATAAGTGTACATTAGCCAAAAATATGAATTAATAGGCTGCTTAAATATATAATTACATGAGATATTAAAAATCACTAGGTTTCTATTCGAATTGCTCAAAAAGCAGGCTTACTAAAACAAGTCAAATCCCCCATAGGTGCAAAAAGGACTTTCCAAATCCATGAAGATCCTCACGAATTAGCTAAAGAAAGTGGGAAATATAATAAGTGGTGTAAATACAAATCATTCATGCATTTTTATGGATAAAATAAAGGAGGATGATGTGGTCAAAAAACAAGGCAAGTTCCCTAAGACTAACTTTTCCTTTTATGCCTTAAAACTGCAATAAAGCAAGGCAGCTTTCAGAAAAAGAAGATATGTGCTTTAAGGAGCCAAGAATAAAGAAAACATGATAAATATATTTTGATTATTATTCCAAAGCACTCCATGACCCAGTTTAGCAAGTATTGACTTCTAGGAACTTGTAGAAGTCAACTAGCATAGAGAGGGAATCTAGGATTCTAGGGATAAGACAAAAATGATTTAATTAATGTCAAATATGGGTAATTGTGGATTTATTATTCTAAAACCCCCCCTTAAGCCTGAATTTATGAGTAAATATCAGAATATTATAGGGCCTAGAAACAAGGCTTAGTAACCCTTTTTTATACTACATGTCTTTACAATCAAGGAAAAAGGAAAAAACCCAGTGGGAAAATCCTCCCTTAAACATGGACAGGAATTTTTTTTTGTAAATATTGTTATCAATCATTCTTCATCACATTATCAGCAATCCATATTAGTGATTTGATATTATTGAAGTTCTTCTCACATAATACTTTGGTGAAGATATTTGCTACTTGTTCTAGAGATGCGTAGTAGAGTAGAGAAATGGTACCATCATGCACAAGCTCCCTGATATAGTGCATATGGATCTCAATGTGCTTGTTTCTTTGTGTTTGAAATGGATTAATGGATACTCTAATGGTGATTTGATTGTCACAATAGATGAATTTTGAAAACTATGATTCGAAACCACATTCTCCAAGTATCCCCTGCAACCATAAACATTCAGTAGCTGCATTTACAACTCCTCTATACCTTGCCTCTGTAGATGAGAGTGCTATGGCACTCTGATTCTTAATTGACCAGATGATTGGTCCTTTTTCAATCATGAACACATATCTTGAGGTATACTTTTGATCTATGTTGTTACCTACCCAATCACTGTCAGAAAATCCAACTAGCTCTAAGTCAGATTTTTCTTTATAGAAAATCCCATGAGTCCTTGTTCCCTGAACAAGGTTTAGGATCCTCTTAGCTTCCCTCCAATGGATCTCATGAGGCTGATCCATGCATATTGAAGCCACACTAACTGCATAATATAATTCAGGTCTAGTATGTGTAAGATAAAGAAAACACCCAATAAACTGCCTATACAGTGTATTATTTACCATAGGAGAAGAACCTGCTTCTTCAAGCTTAACTTCTAAAAGGAATGGAGTCTTGCTTGGCTTGCAATATTTCATAATGAACTTGGTGAGAAAATATGAAGCATCCTTTTACTGATGAACCTTGATTCCATGTTGGTATTGAGCAATTTCGAGACCTAAGAATTGGCTCAACAATCACAAATATGTCATAGAAAAGGCATGGTTCATTGCATCCTTCAAGGAGGAAATCTATTTATTTGAACTTCTTGTAATCAGTAGGTCATCCACATAGAGAAAAATAATCATTAAATATATATGAATCAGCTTCAAATATACATTAGCATCATACTTGCATCGAACAAAACTCAGTGGCAGGAGAAAGACATCAATATTGGCATACCAAGCCCTCAGGGATTTCTTGAGCCCATACAATGATTTCTTTAACCTGCACACTAAATATGGATTAGATACAAAACCTTCTGGCTGCTTCATATAAATCTCTTCATTCACATCTCCATTCATAAATGCACACTTTACATCCATTTGATGTACCTCCCATTGCTTCGAAGCTGCAATGGCTAGGGAAAACCTTATGGAGTCCATCTTGGCCACTGGTACAAAGGTATCATTGTAATCAATACCATGTACCTAAAAGTATCCCTTGGACACCAATATTTCATTATATTTCAAATTTGAACCATATACAACAAACTTAGTTTTAAATACCCACTTACACTTCACTATCTTTCTCCCTGGGGGGAGATCAACCAATTCCCATGTCTTGTTCTTCTGGAGCGAGCTGAATTCTTCTTTCATGGTTGTTTTCCATATTGTATCATGTGCTGCATATTTATACATATTCGTATCAGAATATATCATCAAATAACACTTCTCAGCAAAGAGTGGATCTTTCACACAAAGGGCACTCTCAAATTGAGATCTAGTCCTCCTAGTGTCATTATGATTTCCAGCTAGTTTCCCAGCTGCATGAATGGTCCTTACATCCCACTTTGGTATTGTAGGGATGTTAGGATCTGCAATTAATTCATCATTATCAGACATATCAGAATCAGCAAACTCATTAGTCTCTTCACTTACAATCAATGACTTTGGTGGTGAAGAGGACTCTCCAACTTCAATTACTGCTAAAGGCTCTTCTTCGAACTGAACACTTATTTCAATGAAATATTTGTTAGTACTCAATTTTATCAGCTTGTACCCTTTTGAATCTTTATAATACCCAACAAATAGGCACTCTTGGCTTTGAGGTTGTAAATCCTTCCTCTTTTCAGTTGCAATTCTAGCCCAAGCCTTTGAGCCAAAAATCCTGAAATGGGTCACATCTGGCTTGTGCCCACTCCAAGCTTAGAAAGGGTTCATACCATGAAGATACTTATGTGGCCCCTATTATAGATATAAGGTGTACAGTTTATAGTCTCGGCCCAAAACATTGGTGGAAAATGTTTAGCCTCCATCATGTAAGTTTCCATCTCCTTCAATGATCTGTTCTTTCTCTCAGCAACACCATTTTGCTGTGGTGTGTAAGGATTAGAATATTGCATATAGATACTTGCATCTTTGCAATACTGGATGAAATCAAACTTGACATAATCACCACCATTGTCAGATATGAGGATATTGAGTTTCCTCCCAGACTGGTTTTCAACCAAGGCTCTAAAGACTTTAAAGAGGTCAAAAACTTCAGACTTATGCTTTAGGAAGTGAACCCAACAATACCTGGAAAAGTCATCTATGAAGATGACTGCATATTTGGCTGGACTCATGGACATATGAGGGAATGGACCAGCAATGTGACTGTGGATCAACTCAAGAGGTGCATAGGTTCTCTCATGACTAGCTCTCTCATACTTGTGCTCTAGGTGTTTTCCTAGGATACAACCTTGACAGAATCCCTTAGAAAAATTGATCTTTGGTAACCTTATAACCATGTCTTTGTCACTCAAATCAGAAAGATACTTGTAGTTAAGATGGCCAAATCTTGGTCATTTACCCTAAGCCTTAGAATGGGGTACTGAGAGGATGGGTTCGATGGAAGCTAGGTCACACTCTCCTGATTCTTGTCCTGGCCACTAGCCCCTCCTATAATCCTTTTGTGTTCACTCTCCACCCACTTGCACACCCATGAATTTCATTTCGGGGAGGGAGACAAGCCCTCCCCCCATGCATCACTCCGCAAGCACCTCTAATGCTCACGCTTCCATTCCCACCTTAGACAAGCCACCCTTTGCTGAAACCCTGCATTCTGACATGGTCGATCCTATCATGGTTCCACTGCATCATCCACAGGAATATTCCATGGCCCGCACCCACACATACATTGGGTTATCCACTAAAAAACCAAGAATAAACCTGCCCCCCTCTAGAATCAATGCGTGCATCAAGTACATGAAGACCTACGCACTCATTGGAAAATTCATGGGAATATGGCCCACCGAGAAATATTTGCTCCAGTGGATCTCTACAAAATGTAAACCTAAGGCCCATTTCGACATTCAGCTCAGATTGAAAATATTTTTTACCATCATTTTCACCTTGCTTGAAGACAGAGACTGGGTCCTGGAAGGTGGACCATATTTTTTTAATTCTGCAGAGCTCTTCCTTTGCAATTGGGTGGAGCATTTCAATCCAGACATGGATTTCTTGGGCCCCGGTCTGGGTCCGGCTATACTCACTCCCTCAGGACTATTGGGATGAGGAAACCCTAAGGGACATCGAAAATGTGTTGGGAGATTTTTTCAATGTGGCTGAAATAACATGACAGCAAAGGTACACTTCTTATGCCCGTATTTGTGTTTACATGCATATTTGTAAAACCCTACCAGATTCCATTATCCTAGCTCATGAGGACACATAATGGGTCCAGCTGTTGGACTACAAGCACATTCCCTTCAGATGCCAGAAATACCATGAACACAAGCATCTCTACCGGGACTGTCCCAAGAAAAAAATCACTACAGATAAGACTCCAGGTACAGATGAGGAAGGCTTCAAGAAACTCATAGGAAAATGCAAAAAAGGACAGAAAATCCCAACCATTAGTAAATCCTCCAAGCCTACCACCAACAACATATTTGGGGTCCTTGACACCCTCACAGAAGAGAAAGCGCAGGATGCTACAGATCTCTCAAAATCCTCCAAGTAACCCCACTAGGACAACCCTTTAGCAGATCAAAGCCATCAAGACAAAAATCCCCAATGAAAAAACAAACATCTCAAATAAGGAAACATCTCAACCCAATACCTCTCTCTTATCATCTCAAGAGGTGGACGTTCTCATGGATGAGGAAATGGGAGACATAGAAATAGGAGATCTGGACCTGGCAGGCCTGGAAAATGCTTGCGAGAACAATAACCCTCAAAATATTGCTCCCAAGCAGATCGATATGCTCAAAGACATTCTGCACACTGCTAAAGCCAACAAAAAACTTGGTATAATCACCACCAATCCCAAAGATACCAAGAAAGGTAGTAAGGAAAGTAAAAAATGGGGAAGGAAAAAATCTCTTCAGAGGATAGTCAATTCAGGAACCTTTTTGGTTGAATCAAGGCAATACTACCAGCTTACAAAAAATTTCCCTCTCAATCCTTTTGGTAATCAATGAATACAATATCTTGGAATATTAGGGGCATCAATAGTTCTATCAAGAACAAAATGACCAGGAAAAATATTTAGCAAGAAAACCACACAATCGTGATGTTACAAGAAACCAAAACTAGCAGCTCCAACATCGACTCTCTTATGTCCATACTTTGGCATGGCATCTAGTCCATATCCATTGACTCTTCTAGAGCCTTAGGAGGGATTTCTATCTCTTGGAATCCTTTAGAGGTCACTCTTGATAATTTCTTAGCCTCTCTCCACACCATCTCAGCTTCCTTCCATCTGATAGGAACTAACATACATGGTCGAATAACCAATGTCTACAGACCCTAGCTTCCCGATCAGAATCTGGATTTTCTTAACTTTATCCAATGGATTATTTAGGAGTAGGATTATCACTTTGACATTCTGAGAGGATATTTCAACCTCATCACGTCCCTTTAGGACAAGAGGGGAGGAATATGCAACCTCTCTGAGGAGGACAAACTCTTCAAAGAATTTATAGAAGGAAATAATATGATTGATCTCCAAACCAATAATGGCATTCATACCTGGAACAATTGCAGGGGAGGAACTGCCCAGATTGCTTGGAGGCTCAATCACTTCCTCATCTCAGAACATATAATTCTTAGAAATGATGAGTTCCATGCCTCCATCCTCCCAGAAGAGGGCTCCGATCACTAGACAATTTATCTTAATGGACAGGTCGATGATGTGGCCAAGAGAAAACCCTTCAAGTTTGATAAATTCTGGCTCACTCACCCATATTTTCACGAGATGATTACAGTATGGTGGCTGAACACTCAAGTCATAGGGACTTTGAGCATGAAATGAATCCATAATAAGATGAAACTACTCAAGCAACACCTTAAGCATTGGAATAGAGACACCTTTGGGAGCATATTCACCAACAAGGCGATCTTGGAACAGGAGATGGCTCACTTGCAATATAAAATTATCTCCTCAGGTCGTACTAAGGAAACCAATGCTAGGGAACAACAACTCACTACTCAGATTGCAGAAAGAACCAAACATGAGGAGATTTACTAGAACTAGAAGGCACACATCAAATGGATTTGGGAAGGAGAGCACAACACTTCATTCTTTCATAGGTCCACCATACAGCACCGCATGCACAATCTCATCACCAGTCTAAAAAATGCTCAAGGCCTCACTCTGTAGAGTCATCAGGACATGGAAACAGAGTTGGTCTCCTAATTTGAGGATATCCTCACTGAATATGTTTAAGACACATCTCAGGATATCCAAGAATTCACAACTCACATTCCCAATCTAATAACTAAAGAGAAAAATATCATGCTTATGAGGCCAACGACGCTTTATGAGGTGGAGACAGCTATGATGTAACTGAAGGAAGACAAGGCCCCGGGTCTAGATGGGTTCACTGTCAACTTCTTCCACTCTTGTTGGAACCTTCTAAAGTTCGAAGTTTGGGAAATGGTGGAAGAATTCCGCATCACTCAAAAAGTATGGCCAGCTCTTAATGCTACCTTTCTTACCCTCATTCCCAAGGAAAACAAACCCTCCAAACCCAACAAGTTTAGGCCCATAACACTCTGTAATGTGCTTCACAAAATCATCACCAAACTCATTGCCAACTGCTTAAAACCTTTACTGCTCTCCCTAGTCTCTGTGAAACAAATTGGCTATATAGAAGGAAGGAAAACTCTATATGGGATCATCCTGGTGCAAGAAGCTATCCACTCCCTCAAAACATCCAAAAAACCTAGCATGCTTCTCAAAATGGATCTTTCCAAAGAATTTCACAAACTAAATTGGGTTTTCATCATAAAAACCCTATAAACCTTTGGGTTCCACCCCTCCTAGATTCACTGGGTGACTCATCTCATCACTTCTTCCTTCTCTTCCATCATCTTAAATGGGATACAATCAAAACCTTTTCAATCTCTCTCGGGGAATCAGACATGGAGACTCCCTCTCCCCTTTCATTTTCATCTGCATGTCTGAAGGACTAGAACACATGCTCAACCAAGCCAAAAACCTGGGATCACTCAAGGGTCTCTTGCTACATGACCACACTCCTATTACCCATCAACAATTCATGGATGACAACCTCCTAATGGGACACTACTCTGTCTAGAAAGACAGAACTCTCAAGCAAATCCTCACAACTTTTTCTAAAGCCTTCGGTATGATAGTCAATAAAGAAAAATATGAAATATTTTTCTTTAACAATCCCATCCCATTTCAGGGAGACATAGCTCGCATTTTAGGTTTCAAAACAACCACCCTACCCTCGAAATACCTTGGCGCCCCACTCATTAACTCAACCCTCAAGCATTCATCTTGGAGAGATCTTCTCACTAAGCTGTAACTTCATCTATCTCACTAGACTCTCTGCTCTCTCAACATTTCTAGCCTCCTTGTCCTTATTAAGTCCATCTTCCAAGCTATGCCTCTTTACCTCTTTTTAGTCTTAGCTTCTCCTAAATGGGTCCTCAAATCCATTTGCACGCTACAATGTACTTTCCTTTGGAATGGGGACAAAAACTCTCATTCTTGGGCTCTAGTCAAATGGGCTATTGTCTGTGGTGCTAAATCAAATGGGGGGCTCAGAATAAGGGATCTATAACAAAGTAATGAAACCCTCAGCGCAAAAATCTGGTGGCACTAGATCACCAGAAATCATAGCCAGTGGGCGCATCTCTTGAACAAAAAATATGCTCCAAACTGGCCCACTCAACAACTTTTCAGGTTCTCAGAGAACATTAAATGATCCCTCATATGTAATGCTGCCAACTCTCAAAGACCCATAATACAACAACACTATTTTTTGGAAATTCATAATGGCACTCTAGGAAACTTTTGGACTGACTCCTAAAATCAGCTCCCCTCGCTAGAAGCTACCTTCAATCTTCATGACAGACTCGACACTCTCTCCATTCCATTGCATAACAAAGTTCACTTTTTTTGGGGAATGAAATGGATAGGAGGACTTCAGAAAATGGACCACTAGATACAAATGGCATCAGAAACAACAACCGCTCTTCCTAGAAGGGCTTTGGGAGGAACTTCAACAACATTGCATCTGATGCCAAATTGGTACTGACATCCTTCGATGGGGATACAAACCCAAAGGAATTTTTTCCACCAAAGAAGCTTATAAACTCAACAACACCCCCATTGATCCCTCAGATCCATGCTGGACCAAGATCCGGGACATCAAAACTAGGCCAAAGGTCACTACCTTCCTCTGGCTGGTCTTTCACTAACGCATTCTCACCTGGGAAAACCTAATCTGGAGAGGTTTCACTAGTCCTTCGCAGTGCCAGCTCTACAAAATCAATGCGGAAATCATGGAACACCTTTTAAACCAGTGCCCCTTTGCAATTTCACTCTAGACCAACATAACCAACATATGCAAAAGAATGGACAGCTTCCCTAATAGTGTTATTGACACCATTAAAAATTGGCACAAGCATCCTTTTCAAAATTCCATTCTCAATCGCATTTGGCAACTCACCTCTGGCTTCCTGATCTAGGGAATTTGGAAAGAAAGAAACCTCAGGATCTTTGAAGGTAAATTCAACTCGATGGATACCATCTGGATCCAATGTCAACAACACATCAGGGAAACCACTCTGCTCTCTAACTGGCAAGACTCTGATATTCAAGCCAACCCCTAGGAACAAGACATTCTCTGCTTCTGGATCCCCCACCTGCCCCCTTCTACCACTGATATCTTCTCTCGAAATCCCCACCTCTCCTCTCCAACCTCCTGGTCCACTCCTCCCCTAGGATTCTTCAAACTTAATTTTGATGGGGCCTCTAAAGGTAATCCTGGCCTGGATGGTTTTGGTGGAGTCTTCAGAACTGACACTAGATAAATCAATCGGGTCTTCTTTGGGAAACTGGGGCTTGAAAGAAACAATGTGGCTAAGTTGAATGGACTCCTTTAGGGTATTAGAATTGCCTCCACTCATGCCCTCTTCTTGCTAGTGGTTGAGGGAGACTCTGCACTTATCCTCAATCTAGCCATCAAGCTCTAGAATGGGATGAGTAGTTCCAAAATCTACTCCAGCTAGAGATTAGATTATGATCTTCAACAACCTGCTGAGCTCCTAGCAAAACCTATTACTATCAAATTCTAGCACTTTAAAAGAGAATCCAATTCCCTGGCGAATAGAATGGAAAACTGGGGAGTTCACTCTTCCACGTTCTTGTACCATTGTACCCTGACTAATATTCCAGATGCTCATCTAAGGCAGGAGTGTGAGCTCATAGCTTCTAAATATCTATCCCCAAATGTGGGTGTTAATCATGACCACATGGACTTGGTGGAGGCTGGTGTGGTCTTCACATCCCAAGCATAACCTAACCTTCAATGCTTCCATTGTGGGCCTTCAATGCCATGGGAGTCGTGGCTGCATATTGGTACGCCGAAGGGACTAGGCCATCTTTTCACAGCTCAATTACCATTAATTCCCTCCTGGTAGCCTTAATTCGCACCAGCATCATTCAATATGGGGGATGTTGGATGTTGGGCTTCATTTGATTCATTCTCTATGCACTATTGTTCCTCTCTATTGCTTTGAACCATCACCCCAATGCCTAGCTCAGGTTTTCCATCATCTTGCTCCGCTCTACCACCCTCCAGCCGTGCCTAGAAGACAGAGAGGTACCCCCATAGAGGGTGTGGTCGTAATTCTTAGGTTGACAGCCATATACCTCTCTCGGATCAAGCTAGTGGCAATGGTTTCGATTTGGAGATTTCGGAGGAAGTGCAGCGAATTGTCTATGATTGGGAATATGAATTGTCCAGGGAACTCGCCGCAACTAGAAGAATGGTGGAGCACAGACAAAATTATGGGGTATTTAAGAACTTACTCACTCAGCTAGTCCTTAGATTCAACCCTTTGGTTCCTCCTTCCCTAGCACCTCCAGTTCAACCCTAACTGACTCCTCACATTGCTGCACCACCTGCTCCTCAAGTTGTTGCACCACCTGCTCCTCCAAGTTCCTTCGCTGCCCCATCCACCACCCCTAATTCTCCACCCTGCTCCATCCCCCTTCCACAATGCCGACCTTCCACTAGCTCTTCCTGCAAGTTTTTGTCCAACCTAGTCGTTGCGAAAAAGACTGCTCCGCTCCCTCCCAAAAATCCACCTGTAGGAACCATGGAAGAAGAAAACATCCCTAGTGATGAAGAAATGGCTACGTTTAGCAAATATTCAAAGGCCAAATCAGACGAGCTTACTTAGCCAACCTCTCTAGGCTATAGTTTCCCTATCGTCGAGTAACCATTGTAGAAACTGTGAACTAAGTCCACCATGGCTACGTGTCGGTCTGCATGCATGTTGCATGGTTTATGTACAGGTTCCATCTCAGCCACATGTTGTTCAACATGATACTGTCAGGTTTTTTTGTTTGTTTCACTGTTAACTTGTTGGTTCTTTGTCTGTTTCCTCCAAGAACTAAGGAGGCTTTTGTTTATGCTTATTTGGATGGCTTGTTTTCCCTCTAGGAGGGAGGATTTCGTGAACCTTTTTTTCCTCCTAGAGGGAGGGCCCAAACTTATTCTGAAACTCTATATCTGCTCAACATGAGCATGTCTGCCTATAACGTCTTATGTACCACTATTTTCTTCTTTTTCTAATAGAATAGCTCTCAACTTACAAAAAAAATATGGCCAAAAATTTCGTTCCAAAGCTTGTTTGCTTCATTAGCATGAGTAAGAAGAGAAGAGGGGTTTGAGTAGGGTATAAAATGGGAAAACTTGTATACCTTCAAAGTGTGATCAACAACACCTTTTTTATGACTTTACCATTCAAAATCTTAGTGATTTCAACTTCATTGGGGGAGAACATGACTTTCTTTGGAGAACCAGTGTGAGTCATTTGATACATTGAAAAGAGATTAGAGGCAATACCTAGAACATACAACACATTATTGAAATTACCATGTTCAAGATCAATCCTACCCTTTCCCATACTGTCAGTCAGAGAGTTATCTCCCAAAACTATTGGTGGACCTTTTAACATGTCAAGATAAGAAAATATCTCTCTTATCGAAACCATATGTCTGGAAGCTCTAGAATCAATAATGAAGCTAGGTGAGCTTGAGGCACTAGCAACCAAGGCATGCACTCTCTCCTTGTATTATGAATTTGATCCTCCTTCCCTCTTCTTTGACAAATCAGGAAGGGAGATGTTGTTCTTCTCTAGGATTTGGGTCAACATGTCTATATGATTTTTCATACAAGATCTCTCAAGATGATAGCCCTTACTGCAGTATGCAGACTTGCTCATTTCTCTTTTGTTATTATTCTTCTGGGGGTTCGAGTCTTGGAGCCTGAGGACTCCCCTTGAGACTTTACCTTGTCTCTCTTTTGCTCGGGTGGATTTTTAGAGTTTTTCTTTCTTTTTGAATCCACCTTTGAATCTCTAGAAACCAAATCTTGGTCTTTGAAAGGTTTTATGGTGCCCATCATCACCAATTTATCTTATTCCTGAGTGAGGGATTCCATGAAATCAACAAGCTTAGGAATATTCCAGGTTTGATCTGTCAATTTAGTGGCATAAAAGGTCGAAACAAACACTGAATTTTCAGTACCAGGCTTTGAGAGAATGGTCAAAACTAGTTTCTCCTCCTTTTTTTCAATCCCACATTGTTTTAACTGCAAAACAAGGGACTTAAACTTGGTAAACTAGAGTTGCAATTATTCGAAGCTAGTAGGATTCAAGGAGATCAATTCATTCTCTATTTGATGTCCTCTCATCTCATATTTATTTCCAATAATATCTTCAAGCTTCTCCCACACATCATTAGGAGATGTCCATGAATCAAGATGAAAGAGGAGGTCTCTTGAAATACTCGAACACAAAATACCATAGGCATCATCTCTCCTGTTGTGCCATTTGATTTTCTCTACAACTACATTGGGCTCTGCCTCAGTAGCCATGGTAAACCTATAGATACCTTTCTCTCTTAACAATATCTCCATCTCATCTTTCCATTCGAAGAAATTGAATGGAGTCAAGATGATCCTTTGAGATTGGTCCATATCTCAGCTCCTGTGCCCTTCAGTCATTAGAATGCGCTCCCAGTCAGTGATGCCAAACCTGAAATAAAAATTTGGAAGGAGAGAAATATATCTACAAATTCTCTAATACCATGTGGAAATTGAACCCAAGAGATAGATCAATTACACTCACAAAATTGCTAATCAAACATGCAAAATTCACACAAAAGGAGACTGAAATTGGAGCAAAAATTAATCATGTATTGAATAAGTGTACATTATCCAACCATATGAAGTAATAGGTTGCACAAATATATAATTACATTAGATATTCAAAATCACTAGGTTTCTACTCAAATTAGTCAAAAAGCAAGATTACTAAAACAAGTCAAATCCCCCATAGGTGCAAAAAGGACTTTCCAAATCCATGAAGATCCTCACGAATTAGATAAAGCAAGTGGGAAAGATAATAAGTGGTATAAATACAACTCATTCATACTTTTGTATGGAGAAAAGTAAGAAGGATGATGTGGTAAAAAAACAAGGCAATTTCCCCTAGACTAGCTTTTCCTTTATGCCTTAAAACTGCTGTAAAGTGAGGCAGCTTTCAGAAAAAGTAGATATGCAATTTAAGGAACCAAGAATAAAATAGACATGCTAAATATGTTTCCAGGATGATTCCAAAGCGATCCATGGCCAATTTTAGAAAGTATTGACTTCTAGGAACATGTAGAAGTCAACTAGCATAAAGAGGGAACCTAAGATTCTAGGAATAAGAAAAAAATGATTTAATTAATATCGAATATGGGTAACTATGGGTTGATTATTCTAACATGCATCTCTATATTTATAGGAGGTTAAACACCATCTTAGAATTGGTTGAGACAATAAGGATTTATATGAAGTAGTTAAAAAATTAGATGTATGCATAATATTTATTCACCTTATTTTATGGTTTGTAAATAGGTACTTAATTTTCATTTGTAAATGAAATCCATCGTTTTATATTTCACTAAAAATATTTGATATATGTATCAATATACAATAATTGATTTAGATTTTTTAATTAATGTAAATTTCTAATAACATAATCCTATGTTAATATAATAATTTATATAACTAATATGAATTTATATTATTTTAGAAATTCAACATATTCATTGACAAAATCAAATTACATGAATATTTGATTTATGAAATATTGCATAGTTTTGAAATTATTATTCAATTAAAAAATATTCTAATGTTATTAAATCTTTTTTGCAGAATATAATTTCAACAAAGTAATACAACAATCCTTTCATAATAATAACATTGTTACATCAATAATTAATTGTATTTTATTGAACACTAACTAGCTTTAAACCTCATTTTTAGAGGGTATAAAATGTGTTACTTGAATGTGGAATACAATTATATTATATAATGAAGATCATCATGATAATAATAATTAATAAGTTTGGAGAATGCAACTTTTGTTTTGCAATTGAGATAAGATGTTTTTCTTTTAATTAAGTATTTGTCTTTCTTCTATTTAAAGCTTTGATATTTGTCATTGCAAAATGAGTTATTGAGCCGAGAGGCTCTCTACAGCCCAGTATGGGGGAGATCTTGTAACGTTACGTAACGGGCGAGATCTTGTAACGTTACATAACGTTATGTAATGTTACGTAACGTTATTTTAATTAATAAAAAAATAGATTTTTTAATTATAAAACAAAATAAATGTCGGCCTGAAAAACAACCTAATATGGGGGAGATGTCGTAATCTTCCTACCTAACAAAACAATAAAAAAAGTAAAAAATAACAAAACAATAAAAAATTGAAAATTTAATTATCCCCCCAAAAAATGTGGATCATAAAAAAAACACAATATGGGGGAGATGTTATAATGTTCCTACATAACAAAATAATAAAAAAATAAAAATTGAATTATTTGCAAAAAAGTGTTGGCCTTTTAAACAACCCATGGTTTTACTGTATATGGTTTAGGAGGACTGTGCACATGGTTTTAAAACCATGTGCAAGGCCTTCTAAAAAAACCCATGGTTTTATGGTACATGGTTTAGGAGGGCCTTGCAAATAGTTTTAAGACCATGTGCAAGGCCTCCTAAACAACCCATGGTTTTAGGAGGGCCTTGCATATGGTTGTAAAACCATTTATGGGGAGATGTTGTAATGTTCATTCATAACAAAATAAAAAATAATATTAAATATTATATGTTGGGCATAAATAATATTAAATATTAATAATAAATATATTATATGTTGACCTTAAATAAAAAGATGTGTCTTTTGGTTTGAATCAAATCAATGGTATATATAGGACACACCAAAGTTGATAGTTCATTGAGTGTAATACTTAAGAAGATGTTTGCACCTAGAAAGATTTGATCCCTCTCGGCTCTTGATAGAGCCTAGGATTTGGATCTACGCTGGCTGTAAAACAAATTTTTCAATAATAAATTGATAGGTCATATTGATGTTCATATTTACAATTTTTTGTCATGTTCATAATCATATATTATAATAATATTACATGGTAATACTTGATTTTTTGTTATAATGTTTGTCAATTAGACTTATAAATTAAACAAGATTCATTTATGTTTATCAATTGAATATATAATTAACTTACACGCAACATTATACGATGAAGAGTTAATTTCCTTATTAAAAAACATGTTATAAATTATTTTGTAATGCTCAACATATAGTTGCAACAAAATAAATATATTATTATATATGAAAAATATTATGAAAAATATTACTACATTATTAATAAAATTACAATACATTATAATATCCATAGAAATTAGATTAGAACAATATGAACACCAAATATAAAAAAAAATATTACATAAACATAAAACTATGACAAACTATAAAAAAATTATAAACATGATACTATGTCAAATTACACAACAATCACAAATAATAGAGTTTCCACAAGTTCATCCATAATTTACACTGCAATTTGTGATGTTTTTGTTGCCTAAATAAAAACTTGGTGATTTAAAGACCCACATGATTTTGAGTAGTACAAACTTATTTTAGTACATAAACATATGATCATCATCTTTTTAAACACCTAACAAACATAAACATCATGATAATATGCATTCATAAACATAAACATAAACATCTCCATACTAACATTAACATAACCATAAGTTTTAACAAAAACATAAATGCATCATCATCATTTTCACGACATAAACATAAACATACCATTATTATCATTGTCAACATCTAAGAAACATAAGAATAAATACCATCATATATACTACCATACCATCATTAAGATAAAATTGAAAATAGGCATGAATGCACCATCATAAAACTTATGTAACATATTCATGTAGCATATACAACTAATAACTAATAATACATCATCTAACACACATAACTAATAATACATGTAAACATAATTGATGTTTCATGATCATCATTTTCACCACATAAATAAATATACATCAACATAAACATGAAAAATGCAGTATATGTATAGATATGAACATACATAACATCAAATTTGAGATACAACATGTCAAATATAATAATATATCTCCAATGAAATAACCGCTACGACATATTTGCTCAAACTCCGCCAACAAAGGCATCGTCAACATCTATCCTACCATATCTAGATGCATCATCAATTCCACCAATAGATCCATAGATAGTATCATCACCTTCTTCAACAGAGCGAGAGGCATCAATACCTATACCATAAAGAAAGAAAGGTTAAAGAGAAGGACATATAGGTCCATTAAGACGAAGTGTATGGACCTATCTAAGCATCTCTAAAACAAAAACGGGTCAAGTAGGAATTGGTGGATGACCAGGACTGTTATATATGATTTTATCACACCTGGTTGATCACATATTTATGGCCTTCCATGTCCCTCTACAAAATCCTTGCACCCCCTTCACTCCTATTATACTTTAATGTCCCAAGAAAGTCCCCAAAAACACATGTTTATGTGTATACGCGAATTTTAAATATATACTCACATGTATACACAACGTTTGAGCCAAAAACCGCGTACATCAAGAAATGTGCATAAAGACAAAAAAAATTGTAGTTTTCCTCATAGAGTCTCGAATAACTTGACTATTGGCCCTCCATGTGCCTTGAGAATGCTCGGCTCAACCCTCCACTGCCTATTTAGAGTGTCATATATTGAGCCTCTTGGATACATTGAAGGAAGATAAATTGGAGAGCAAGGAAAATATAGCTCATTGTTGCCTCACTTGTTTATTCTTGAGTCTGCATCCCTTTGTCCCTTTGGATCACACAGTGCTACTCTTCCCAATCTTGCCTTTGCTTTGTAATATTTCCATTGAGAGATGGAGGATTGAAGTGGTGGAGGACTCAGTTTCACGGGTTCGAAGAAGTGCTGAAATAGGTTGTCACTATTGTATCTCTTTTTTTATTAATAGAAATATCCATTTCCCATTGAATACATGTGCATAAATATTAATATTGTATCCATGGATGTATTTATTTGCTTATACATGATTGATTATATATGCTAGAGTAGTCCTAACACTTGAATATATAGAATTATTGTCTTTTGTTGTTGTTGTTGAGAGCGAATTGTGAATGCAAGCATGTTGGAAAAGATCAACAAGGATCTACATAAACCGTCCAAAATAATGTACGATTCATATCCCTTAGTGTTATATGTATTTAATGCTCTTGCATATTGGAAAGGATTGATTGCTGGTGTCATTCAGTCTGTTGTGGTACGCCCCAAGCCATAGGAAGTTTCTATCCATAACAGAATTGGCAACTCCACTCAATAGGTTCCTTGTTTTATTCTTTGGGGATTGGGTGCACAATGTGCTTGAATTGCTCTCTATTTCTCCCCATTTTTGTGTCAAATTTAGTAGTATGTTCATCCATTGACACTACCCTAGATTGGTTTGACCCTTGTGCTGGTTTTTACCACTTTCTTCTCTATATATGCAAGTTTTTGGCTAAAATTCACATACATACGCATGTTTTTGGCCAAAATTCAATATACACATAGGATTTTGGCCAAAAGTCGTGTATACATGCAAGTTTTTGGCCAAAATTCATGTACATATGCTACTGTTCTTTGAATAGTTGCGTACATCCTCCCGTTTTTTGTTGAGTTTGATGTGTGGGTTGTGAGTGTGGCTGGGTCTTCCTGGGTTCTGATGTTGTCTATTGACTGCTTCTTTCGTGACCAGAGACCTCTTTTTCATTAATTTTCTTTGAAAGTAGTTCTAGTCATTGATCTCCTTTTTTGTTTTGTCATTAGTGCATTAGTATTTTTGTCTCGGTGTCTTGCTTAGCTTGTGTTTGATGCTTGTTGCAGAGACTAAGAATTTTAATGACTTTTATTGCATTTTCAAAACAATTATATAGTTTTATTATTACTTGCATCTCACATATGGATTTAAGGAAGTACTTGGATTGGATTTCTTGGATGAGAGTTGTGTTTATGCTTTCATATAAGAAGGATTGCATTGGAATTTGGAAAGGAATGAATATTTATGCATCTCATGTAGTGGCAAACCCTGTTTTCTCATTTAGACAAAATTGCACTTGGCATTGTTTGCTAGGTGTGCACATTTACTTTCACTGCTGAGTGATAAATTCATTGGTTGCATGGTCATTTCCCTTTGAGTAATCACAACCACTAAAATCAATGCTTGATTTAAAATGAATTACACATTTTTCTTTTATAGGGTGCATCAACAATATTAGATTTTACAGTCTTGGAATAGTTCATTGTGAGTAAATTCTCCAAGAATGCTAAACAAAACAAGTAGGTGTCTGTCCATGTGAGAGAGTGAAATCCTTGGTATAATTAGTGTTCTCAGGAGGATCCTCTTACAAAGGAGGTAAGCACACACATTGTACACGTTTGGGGTTGGGATAGCCCTTGACCACTCTTTGTGCAGCGCCAGAGATATTTCCAGGATCTTATTCGTATCTGGGGGATTTTGAGGTACTGGTTGGTGCTTTCGAGATTTTGTATTTGCTACCTTGCCAATATGGTAGATCCTACCTATGATTGTCCACCTGAGCATTGGTTATATCGGGGTGACCTTTGTTTCCATACCTAGGTATCACAGGGGGTACTTGCAGAGGTTATTCTATGAGTGTCCTGGCCAGGTAGGCGTCAAACAACACAATTCCTTTATGCGTTGAATTTGAGGGCAACTATAATTGGTTACACACCTCCATTGGTAGAGTATGGGAGTTTCAGGCCTCTCCTAGTTGAGACATACCTACTAAATTTGGGAGATCAATTATCCTCCCCTTGGATTTCTTGCATTCTGGATGTAAATTTTCTTAGGAGTGTGCTCTTTGTGCACTAGTTTGATTTTGGGATCACAGTTACTTGAGTATATTTATGTTCTCTCGATTTTAGTTCCTTTTATGTTCAGAATGCCTGATATCACTACTAGTATCCGGCCATCACCTGCTCTAGGTCCTAATCCGGACCTTGGTGTTGGATTGGGGGGGCACCACAAGCCCTTATATTTCTCATAGATTAGAGAGTGGTCATATTCCATCCTATTATCCATTTTTGGAGGATTTTCACTCCCTTTGCCCAGTCTTAACACTAGTGTTTTTTCTCATGGGGGTGGTAGTGGACACATGAATGTTGGGTCTCCACCTTACATTCCTTCTTATGTCCCATCGTCCACTGCACTATTTCCTTTGAATATATTTTTCATGATCAGTCCTCCCTATATCCTATATTTTGGACTCTTTAGTGACTATTTCTAGTTGTTTTTCACTAATATTGGTGTCATGTAGGTTCCATTTTTTTATACACTCTCGTTGAGGCTTTGAATCGTGCATGCCCATGACAGGTATAATTTTGAACTGGAATATAGGTTAGGACTCCATATCCACTTGCATTATGCATTACCTTATAACCATTTTTGATCCATATGGAGATCGTTGGCCACCCACCTATTCCACTGGCTCAAAACAATTGTCCATTGTGGCAGTTTCCTAGTTATTTTTCTATGGTTTTTTGGGTCCTAAACTTTTGTAGCCATTTTGAGGCCCTAAAGGAAATTTTTTGGTGATTTTGGGGCCAAATGGCTTCCATTGACATGCATTTGGCCAACCAAAAGTTGTAAATCTTATATATACCTTTCCAACGAGCTATCGAATGCCCAAATCAGAGATTGTATGCAAAATTTATGACCCCGGGAAGTTGACTGTTCAACTTACCACCTTGGGGCCATAAAATTTATGATAGTTCATCTTCTAGGGTTATGTTCTGGAATTTTTGGGTTCTCATCCTCATTATTATTATTATAAATAGTCCCCTTTTGCCTTATTTTGTATTTATCTTGTCACAGATGAGCGTAGCAGCCACATCTCTTCTCAGAGATAGCTACCACCATTCTATCAATTGTATTATAGTCTGTTCTATTTTCGTGATTTAATAGAATATTTGTTTAATGTATCTCTATTATCTTTGCAAAATGTCTATTATTATGAATCTGTATCTATTCTTTCATTTCATTCACACATAAATCCAGATCAGTGGTATCAGAGCAATGTGCTCTTTTATTGTTTCTCGATGCATGTCCTTGACGAGGTCCGGGTATAGAGAGTTTGGTATTGAACTAGTTTCACTTGATCATTCTCACTGTCCCAAATGACCTCCCATGGTGGAAGAAAAGAGAGACGATGGAGCAGGAGATCCTCTCAAGTTGCTACTCGAGGAAGCCCTCGAGTGACAGAGGAACAAGATGATGGATAGTTTCACCCAAATCCTTCTATGAATGTCGGTAGCGAAAAGTGCATCTTCAACGAGTAGTCGGTTTGGGGATACAACTCCCTTTAAGGTACAAGTTAGCTTTGATATTCCTTTATTTGCAGGAAAAATAGATGCAGATGCCCTAGATAATTGGTTGAATGTTGTAGAAGGGTATTTCTCTGTCCACAATTTCTCTGAGAGGGAAAATATCACCTTTGCTCTCCTTAAGACAGTCCCCCATGTCCAAAATTGGTGGGGTACTTATTGGGAGAAAAACTCATCAGACGAGTCTGGAATGTTTGAGATAAATCCCACTTGGGCCTCTTTCATAGATAAATCCCACGGGGATGAAACTCCCTTCAAGGTACAAGTTAACTTTGATATCCCTTTATTTGAAGGAAAAATCATTGCAGATTCCATAGGTAATTGGTTCAATGTTCTAGAAGGGTATTTCTCTATCCATAATTTATCTGATAGGGAAAATATCACCTTTTCTCTCCTTAAGATAGTCCCCCATGTCCAAAATTGGTGGGGTACTTGTTGGGAGCAAAACTCATCAGATGACTCTGGAATGTTTGAGATAAATCCCACTTGGGCCTCTTTCATAAATGTTGTCAAGCAACAATATTATCCTGTGGGAAACTATGATGACCAATACACAAAATGGACCATTATGCGTCAAGAAAGGGACCAGATGGTGTCAGAGTACACCAATAACTTTCATACCTTGCGCACAAAGATGGGTATCAAGGACTCTGAGCGACACATAATTCTGAAATATCGTAGTGGTCTACATCACTACATCCAAACTAACATGGACTTCCTCAACATCTCTTCACTTGGATCTGCCTATCGATATGCTGTCAAAATCGAGGAGAAATTTTGACAAAAGAACAAGCGAAACTTTGGACCTGCGAATCCACTGTAGAATCAAGGCAAGGGAAACCTTAGCCCGCAGAACATAGGAAAAGGAAATGACAACTAATCCCCACCACAAGCAAAGAAGGGGGATGTGAAGACATAGAAGGAAACCGGGAATTGGTGTGAATTTCATAAAATCCCTTGGCACAACACTGATGAATGTCACTCAAAGCAGTCATTAGTGGCTAAGATCAAATCTTCAGAATTAGATCTTGATTCTAATTCCAAACCCAATGCCACAGCTGCATACAATGGGAGGCAGATCATTGATACAGACCCCACTGCCACTGTTGCTACCGCATAGATTCAACTAGAGTATCCTAAAGATTCAGAGGCAGAGGGGCACCTCTTCCACTCACAGATGTGGGTGAAGGGAATTCCTCTACATTTTGTTGCTAACAATGGAAGCCAAAACAACCTGATCTCAGCATAAGCTGTCAAGAGATTGGAGCTTCCGACAACACCACACTCACAACCCTACAACATCGGTTGGGTAAGCCAAGGACGACGTATCCACATTACTCAACAATTCCTCCTACCATATGGAATCAATCCTTTCAAAGACGAGGTACTATGTGATGTGGCCCCACTTGAAGTATGTGATGTTCTTTTAGGACAACCATATATGTGGAAGCGTCATGTTGTATATGAGTCATGGAATCGCAACGTCATTGTTACTTTGAGAGGAAAAATATATCGAATACTAGATACCGTTTCACTTAACAAAGTATCGTAAGGTAGGAATATAAGCTCCCACATCAGAAAAGTATTCCTCTTCACAATTGCATTTGAAGGAGAACATAAGATCACAGAAACCTCCGCACCCTCTGCACAGGGTGTCTCTGCCCATCAAACACAAGAAGAAGACAAATCCATTGTTTCCTCATCTATCTGAGTACCTCTACAATGCAAGGCCATGCATTCAAGGTGCTCCTCCAAAAACAAATCATCCACACAACAATTACAACCCTCTCAGGATTCCAAAGAAAAGCAGCCTCTTCACTTCAACAAATGTCGCACCAGGAGATCAACTCAACACATAGTTCGAGATATGATATTGGATTCAATGCAATGGAGACCATTTATTCCTAAGGAGGGAGGATTGACCCATATGGAGATTAGTTTCCACCCACCTATTCCACTGGCTCAAAATAATTGTCCATTATGGTAGTTTCCTAGCTATTTTCTATGGTTCTTTGGGTCCTAAACTTTCGGAGCCATTTTGAGGCCCTAAACGATGTTTTTTGGAGATTCAGGGGACAAATAGTTTTCATTGGCATGCATTTGGGTGACAAAAATGTGTAAATATTATATAGACCTTTCCAATGAGCTATCAAACTCCCAAATCGGAGATCGTATGCAAAATTTATGACCCCAGGAAGTTGACTGTTCAACTTACCACCTTGGGGATGCAAACTTTATGACGGTTCATCTTCTAGGGTTATGTTCTAGACTTTTTGGGTTCTCACCCTCATTATTATTATAAATAGGCCCCTTTTGCCTCATTTTTTATTCAGCTTGGCATAGATGAGCGTAGAAGCCACATCTCTTCTCAGAGATAGCTACCACCATTCTAGCAATTGTATTACAGTATGTTCTATTTCCGCAATTTTATAGAATATGTGTTTACTGTATCTCTGTTTTCTTTGCAAAATGTCTGTTATTATGACTCTGTATTTGTTCTTTCATTTCATTCACACATAAATCTGGATCAATTTCACCTTAAATCTAGGTACGAACCCACTTCCTAATATCATGAAACCTTCATACTGCTATTAGAAGTGACATTATGTAAATGGTACAACTTTCATATACATGGGTACCCTAGTTGGATCTCGTTTCGTAGTTTGGTAACCATGCTGAGATTTCTCCTTTAGGTTTGGGAGTCCCTTGTAGTCTCGCCATGTCCTTGAGAGAGAGCTTCATAATCCTCTTGAACTTTATGCTAGCCATTCCCATAGAGACTCCCTTGTATATCAAGTTGTGATTTCATTTTATGAGTTTTGCTTGCCTTATTGAGCTTTACGTCGGCTCTCCTCTTTCGAGTTATAATCCATGTAACCCAAGCTTGTCGTAATCATAGCCAAGAATATCCTTTTAGATATCCTTTGCATATTGATTACCCTTTATTGGGTCGAGACCTTCTCCTGATTGTCCTTATCCTGCACATGCTTCCTTGCATTGAGCATACGTATGTTCCACTGCTTGGAACTAGTTTGATTTCCCGTGACACTCGGATCCTCCTAGTTGTACACTATACAACACTTTTATTTTTTTCAAGCTTTTCAACATCTGAAAAAAAGTACAATTTTTTTTTTTAAAAACATAAAATTCCGGATGGGAAATGATATTATCTTTGGCAGTTGTTGAGTCGTGTCTCCTTCAAATAGAGCATTGTACATCAGATTCATTAGTTGGGTTGTTAGTTTGAATTTAGGAGTTGTACTCATTACTCTGAGTTTTTCTCCACCGACTAGTTATGCTTCCAGTCCCTATGGAGCCTCTGTTGATGCCTCTTGTGTCGTAGAGATGTCCCCGTTTGCATATTGAGTCTATGTTTCCTACCTTCAGTTACCATTCAGCTTATGCTCTTGTTCAAAGGAATTTGAATCCTAAGTCGACCATTCCTCAGTTATATTGACTTTGCATGTCGGCCATTCCCAGTACAGTTACTGGTTCTTGCACATCTTGTTCATTTGAGTTCTTTGACATTATCCAGCATTGTTGAGTACCTCGTGTTGGTTGATGGGGGATTCCTTAATTCCCTCCTTCCAATGGATTCCATTCCATCGACTTTAGATCATTTATTCTGGAATAGGATTCTAGAGTCCATTTGAGTTCCTTGAGACTTATAGTCATCAGTGGTAGTTTCTCTCATCAGTGAGAGTTTTGGGAATACATCAATGTCACCTGATCGATGGATTCATTCAAGTGTTCGACCTCAACACATCTATTCACACTTTTTAGATTGTACTTTGTACCTTGATTCCCATTATCATTATCAGTGAGATATCTCGTGTTTGTTAATAGTATACATCAATGACCGGTAATCAAATGATTGACTATCATGTTTGACCTCGACACCTTTATTCACATGATAGGACATGTAATTGTAGCGATTTGCGTAGAAGACATCTGATATTGGTGGCATTCCACATATGCTACCTCCTTGATCATATCAGTATTCATAATATGTCAACTCTCATGACTAGATTCTAGTGTATATTAGATATCTTCATCCATTATGGAGATCTTGATTCATTTTACATTATACGTGGTGATGACCACACATGACATTTGTATATCGTGCCTATTCATGGCCATTGTACTCTTATAAATTCAAGACTTCTATATGTATATTTGCAGTCATATGTAGAGATTGATCATTTTATTGTACTGATGAGTGGTTGGTTATTCCACCTGGGTCTTCATTACTCCACTTCTGGGATGGATATAATGTATTTCAGACATCATGTTACCCCTCTGACCTCACACATTAGGGGGCATATGTTATAGATGATTTTACAACACCTGGTTGATCAGATATTTATGTCCTTCCATGTCCCTCTACAGACTCCTTGGATCCCCTTTTCTCTTATTATACTTTGACGTCCCAATAAAGTCCCCCAAAAACACATGTTTATGTGTATAGGTGACTTTTAATGCTATACTCGCATGTATACACATCTTTTGAGCCAAAAATCATGTACATCGGGAAATGTGCATAAATCCAAAAGAAATTGGAGTTTCTCTCACAGAGTCCCAAATAACTTGACTCTTGGCCTTCAATGTTCCTTGAGAATGCTTGGACTCGGCCCTCTATTTCCTATTTCGAGTATTATATATTGATCCTCTTGGATACATTGAAGGAAGAGAAATTGGAGAGAAAGGAAACTATAGTTCATTGTTGCCTCACTTGTTTATGCTTGAGTCCGCATCCCTTTGTCCCTTTGGAGCACACAGTATTTCTCTTCCCAACCTTTACTTTTATTTTTAAGCTTTCCATTGAGAGATGGAGGCCCATGTGGAGGACTTGGTTTCTTGGGTTCGAAGAAGTTCCGAAAGAGGTTGTCACTATTGAATCTCTATTTTTATTAATAGAAATATCCATTTCCTGTCCAATACATGTGCATAAATATGAATATTGTATCCATGGATGTATTTATTTTCTTATACATGATTGATTATATATGCTAGAGTAGGACTAACACTTGAATATATAGTATTCTTGTGTTGTTTGTTGTTGAGAGAGATTTGTGAATGCAAGCGTGTTGGAAAAATTCAATGGGGATCTACATCAACCGTCTAGAATAAGGTACAATTAATATCCCTTAGTGTTAGATGTCTTTATTGATCTTGCATATTGGAAATGGTTGGTTTCTGGTGTCACTCAATCTATTGTGGTACACCCCAAGACATAGAAATTTTATTTCCATAACAAGGACAATGTGTAGGACCAAAGGGTCCATCGAGAACGAGTAAAGGAGATGATAATGTAGGATCGAGAGGAAGGTCAAGTAGGAGTAGAGAAATAGATGATTATAGAGGTGGAGGAGGAGGTGAAGGAGACATCAAAAGTGGACAATATGTCGAAGGTAGAAGGGAAGGAGGTGGAGGCTAAGGAGGACGTGAAAAGGAGACAACCAACTGAAAGCATTCAATGAAAACATACTATAATGAACCTAATGCAACAATCAAGTTTACTAAATCTATATGATAAAGATGTAGACAGCTAGTTGATAGGTGGGAATATTTACCAAGTAAAAAGAAGAAATTATACTGAGGTTTGTAGGATAAATGGAGCAACCGAATCCGGTTGTCCGTTAGTAGAATATGACTATCATTTTAATAATGAATATGAATAATAATAATATATTGGATCATGATAATAATTACAAAGGAGGATCGCCTTTATAGGCTTTGAGCGTGAAGGGTTACACCCACTACAACAAAAACTGGATTTAGCGTCAAATTTAGTGCCAGATTTTAGTGTAATTTTTTCCCAATTGTGGTGAACAATCTAGTGCTAAACCTGGCACTATTGTACATTTTCATAAAATTTCATCTATTGCATCTTTTTTTTCGTCCTTTTTAACGTCTATTTTTTCACCCAATTTTTTGCATCTTTTGTTATTCCTTTATTTCCACCCAATTTTGTAACTTCTATTGCATCTTTTTTTGTGTCCTTTGTTACATCCTTGTTCGCACCCAGTTTCACGCTTAGTTTTGCATCCAATTTTGTGTCTTATTTTTCTCCTAGTTTTTCATCGAGTCTTGCACCCAATTTTGCACCATGTTTTGCATAAAATTATGTGTCCAATTCTGCATCTAACGTTGCATCTAGGATTGCATCCAATTTTCAGCCCAATATTGTGTCTAGTTTTGCATCCAATTTTACTTATAATGTTGCATCCCCATTTGCATCTAATTTTGTATCTTGTTTTACGTCTTTTTTTGTATCCATGTTTGTGCCTAATGTTTCATCTCATTTTACGTCGGATTTTGCATCTAGGTTTGCACCTAGTGTTACATCCCGATTGATGTCTTTTTCTGCATCTATGTTTGAGCCCAATGTTGCACCCAGTGTTGCGCCTAGTGTTGTGCCTAGTTTTGCAGCCATGTTTGTATCTAATATTGCATCTAGTTTTGTGTCCAATGTTGCATCCCATATTGCATTCAATATTACGTCTAGTTTTACAGCCAATGTTTTGTCCCATCTTGCATCCAATATTGTGTCTCATTTTAAGTTTTTGTTTGCGCCAAGTGTTCCTTCCATTTTTGCACCTGGTGTTACACTTAGTTTTATGTCCATCGATACACCATATTTTGTGCTCAATTTAATGTCCAATTTTACGTCTAGTTAGGAGTCCACTATTGCATCTACCGTTGCGTTTAGTTTTGGACCTAGTATTGCATCTAGTTTTGAGTCATTAATTGTGTCTAGTGTTGAGTCTCTTTTTGCATCCAATTTTGCGTTGTGTGTGACATACACTATTACATCTTGTTTTGCATTTAGTGTTGCATCTAATATTGCATCCATATTGCACTACTACATTTTTTACCTTTATAAATACATTCCAATATCATTAGGGCATGGAGGAATCGAACCACCAACCTCCTGCTTGTAAAACAGGCGCTCTTCCATTGAGCCAACACCCTTTAAGAATCGGGAAGAGGAGAAATATTAACACATAGATTTGATCATTTGTAATTCTAATAAAATACAATAAGATCCAAATACATTCAAGCTTAAAATCCAATTTAATTTTTCAAACACACTAATAAGCACAAAAATATACCGTCCTCAGGAAACAAAATATCATAAACAATTACGCAATCTATTAAAGTGGTGCGCAAAAGAGTCTTAGAGAACAACATAATGCATTGATGCATACCTAATAACCTAAAATTGATATGGACAAAGAATAAGGGATGTGTTTAAGAAATAGTTGTAGAATCCAATTGAGGATGTGTGTGTTGCTACATAAATTTTGTTATTCATTGTTGAGGTAATTTTGTTCAGCAATGGGATGGTAAGAGAAGAACTCATGAATGGTTACTAAAAGAAGATGCCTACAAACTAAATAGTGCTACAAACTAAAGATAAAGTTAGGGAATATTTCTTAAATATTCCAAGAAGTACATATAACTCCATTATACCTACCGTCTACAAAACTTGTACCTACTACAGCTTCAAATTCAACAACTATCTATAGAATAGAGACAACACATTCACATCCCAGCTAGAATAGACCATACCATAGTCATGGCCTATTAGGAGAGAGGGTATGCACATTCAAACTTATAAGGTTTATCAACCCCAGAGGAATGATGCCTAAGTGAACAGTCCAAGAGCATCCCAGAGAAATGAACACGATCTACTTTATCAGCAGCAAAATAGAATTATCATGCATTCTTCATGTGCTAACAAATGGAATTCAATTCAAAGGAAATTGTGAAATTATTAGTGAGTCCAATATGACTACAACAATAATCCAGTTCAAATGATGGAGAAAAAACATTTCTTAGCTAGATGCAAGGTCCTTGATGGACTTGGAGTAATGTTGATGGTAGCAATTCGAATGAAGACTGAGCCAAAGAAGTTGAATAGAACAATGGCCAACAGGTGGGGAGGAAGAGGTCCAGTAAGAAAACACCAACAATCATCATAATAGATGAAGCAAAAACCTAAAAGAAGTGAAAACCCCATCAAGTTGATATTTAATATAAGAATGTCAAGTTCTTATTAGGAATGTGGGTCTGCCTAATTTTCGATATGTCTCATTAGAAAGCTGGTAAAAGAGACTTTCAGAAAATAACAAATTATAATCTCTAGTGTTGTTGATTTTTCCCTTCAAGGTAACTATAGGGAAATGTATCAGAGAGTTTGAATTAAATTTTGATGTCCTTGTTTCATGTTCTGTGGTGAGCAAAAGAAACTGTAGTAATTATCTGTAAAATCACCTAAGTGTGAAAAGAAAAAATAATAATTCCTAGTGAAGTGGTAGAAAAAATAACACTATTTGGTTATACATATATTCATGTTGCGTAAAGTGGTAGATATAGGAAACATGCTCTAGGGGGGCCTACCACATACATGAACATATAAATGCATTTGGTATGGCCCTGAAACACATTTGGTACAAGGTGTAATAAAAGCTGGCAAATCCAAGCTATCGATAAAATCCTGATTGCAATTTATGGAGGGAAGATAAGAGCAACTCTCATGAATTAACTCAAGGTGCATTTCTAAGACTTCGGATGATCAGGAGAAATTTACTGAGGACAGTAAAAACCATTGTTGTTCATAATATATACTTATCAGTTTGAATATTCATGCAGATAGACCTCATGATTCCTAACACATCATCTACACAACTATTCACTTGCAACAAATCCATTGCAGAAAAGATAGAAGACTGCATTGCAATGAAATAGATATCATCAACAAATAGCATCATGAGGCCACTACTCCATTCATTCTCATCATCAACAATAACATTTGTACAAGACTTTATATTATTTTAGTGCAAACAAGTTAATACAAGGTTAAAGGATACAAAATGCAACATAAAGTATCTATTTGGTAATACCCAAAATATACCACTACATTATGAATCCTTTTTTTCTAGGGAAAACTATCACATTTTATTACTATATAAAGCACAAAAATTCTTTCTATGGGTGTTGTATCAGAAAATACAAAATATAAATCTTACTTTGCTTTGTAAACCAAATCTTAAACTATCCACTAAACATAATGTCCCTTTTAGGAAAACAAATATAGTCTTCCTTTAAGATCTTTTAAAAAACTAAAACTATAAGATAAAAGAACAGAACTAGAAAATTTTGAAATAAAACTACAAAGGTCAGATCTAGAAACCTCTAGCATGCCCTCATTGAAATTTACAATGAGAAGTATCCCAAAGTGGATAAGTAATACCTCTTTGGATATAGCATCAACTCATTGATTTAATTCTCTGTAATGTGGTGGATTTTGAAAGTATTGAATATCTCAACTATCTCCTTAAGACATTATGAAGCATTTACATTATATACTTGTAATCTCATACATTAGGTTCATGTTAGTTGTTGTCTAGTTGCCAATGTAGTAAAGGAAATATTCTAGTCAAAAAATTGTTTGATACTCAATATTGTGCAGTCTTTTGTCAACCCAAACCTCAAAACTTTGGATTGTTCTGGATTGTCTAGATACTACCTCTTGTGGTCCCTATCTTTCTTTATTTTTCTAATTGCTTACTATGCACTAACTATACAAGTTTGTTCCTTTTCCTTGTTCGATGTATCTATGTCAGAGACTCATACTTGTGTCCACTTGACTATCTGCAAAATCATTTTTCCTTTATAACTCTTTGCATTTTTCAATGGTGTTTGGCCTAAA
Source organism: Pseudotsuga menziesii (assembly GCA_001517045.1). Lineage (NCBI taxonomy): Eukaryota > Viridiplantae > Streptophyta > Pinopsida > Pinales > Pinaceae > Pseudotsuga > Pseudotsuga menziesii. The sequence continues at coordinate 359,043 of LPNX010885682.1, forward strand.
AGAGCATAATTATTACTACACCTTACACCCAAGTTGGAAAACATGATGGCCTAAAATAACATAATTATATAATGTTGTATAAATGAAATTGAAAAGTGTTGAAGATGGGTATTGATTGAACACCTTTATGAAGGTGCGTAAATGTAGGGGCCAGTAGTAAAAGAAAGAGGGGCTTCACAGTAATGGTGAACAAGGAAAGAGAACAACATCAAGACATTGCAACTATATTAAAGCTGTTGGGCACACATTTAAACACATATAAGCACAATGCCTTAATGAATATGTCACCCTCAGTCTTAGACAAAGTTTTCATTTGGAATATAGAAAAACAACAATAAATAATCTTGTTTTCAGAATAAACAGTCATAAAAAGAGGTCTCTCACAACAGTCTAAGGCGTGGGATTAGTCACAAAAGAAAACCCCTGTAGCAACTAGCATTATAATCTAGGCATATTTCCAATAGGTAATGATGTTGCAGACCTATATCTTTCAGTGTTCCCTGTAGCAACTTCAACATCAATTGGAGACCAAATGCTAACCTTAAATGAATTTAGGTTACAACAATAAAAAACAGTAATTTGAAGACTAAAAAGGATTGCAGCTGTGGCATAAAAATTTTTACCCTTGGATGAGTATGATGGTGCTATCATGGAGTAGATTGGGACCGAATTTGTCACTTTATCCTTGTGTTTTCCTCTGCTATCTCAATGAAGAAAATCTTGGGGATTTTTATATGGTTGTTTAAATGTACAAGAATGAGGTTGAAGAATCTGTTAGCACCGGAATTGAACCAAATGTTGCAGAAGGGCTCGCTTCTGGGTAAAAACAAAACCATTTTTGAAGAGAGAACTGGCCTTCTACTCTTCCGAGAGGGATCTCTCACCAAATGTTCACAATGGCTAGATGTATATAAATATGCAAGCGAAACTAAAAAACTGTTTATGAAATTGGTTGAAACAAAACACAGCACCATTGGGCGATGGAGTCAAGATATACAACAAAATGATCAGAACTTAAATGCAAATGATTTCATCACAAGGGAAAGGTAGCCACTCGATCACAATCGATTCATATTTGCCTAGTGAAAAGGAGGAACATGAACAAACCATTAATGCAGAGCATTATGAGAAATGAATTCTACATTAACTTTGGAAGAAAATTTGGTGAATACCTGAAAAAATAGGCGAAGCATAGCAAGTATGAATTCTGAGCTGTTATACCCTAAGTCTCAGATATGAAAGAAAAACAAAATGGAAAAGGCAAACTGGAATAACATTCACATAAGAAAAGAAATAACAGACTGTAAGTGCGAACAACACAGGAATCCTTGTGTGAAAAACTTCGATCTCAGCTCTGCAATTATATTAGAACTTTCTTGAAAAACATACATAGAAAAATATTACAATGGTTTCAACCCATTCTCCTTTTTCAGGAGGTATATTTATAGCATTTCTATTTTTCCCAAACTGACATTTGGGAATCAAAATTGGTTACAATAAAGAATGTGTTCTAACAGCTTCTTATGTGTCATATCGGTTGCGGCTTGTATGAAATGTCGAGACAATGATATATGGAGCGTGGGATGAAGAAGCACAAGAGTGTCCCATACTCCCATCTAGATGATGCTAACTGTACCAACCCCTCTGAGAGAAGCGACCGTTAGGGCGAGCATGCGACACTTGGAAAATATTTTGTGGCACTGTCACCACTATTCCTACTGAGGTGGTGTGAGCTGGACAGACCCAAAGTGGCAGATGTTTTTCCATGTATCAGGACCAGGGAGTGGCATAGTTGCCATGTCGTAATCTTATGTCTAGATCTCCATTGCTTCTGAGTATGAAGTCATAAGGACCTTGGATCGCGTGGCTTTAAAGTCAAACCATAACTCGAAATCATTGGCCAACTTATCAAAGATGACCTTCCTGGATAACGCTTGTTCCATATCTTCAAATTTTCTGTGGTCTAGCCGGTAGTCTAACATGCAATCCTTATAATCCTTCTGAGATAGTAAAGGACCTCTCTCTTCCCAGAAAAAGGGAAGTCCTCTATTCTCCAATGTCTTGAACATCGCCAATGTCTTGAACATCTTGAAGATCTCTCGGAGTTTGTGGTCAGTGACGTCTATTCAGGCCTGCACCGTATCCATCATCCTATGTTTGGTTATCAGGCTCCAGAGATAATAGCGACCTGGTTTTGAAGACAAATACTGTTAGAGGCTTCATCTAACAAGGAGCTTAGATAGGTTATGGCCCTTTCAGCAATCTCCAAAGGTATTTTGTTCACTTCAACTCCTACTTCTTGGACCTACTTTTTGGTTTCCTCAACAGCTAATCCCAGGTCTGTAATAACATTGAGATAGGGTCAAAACTTGTTGGTTTCCATGATAATCTAGTCCCATATTAGATGCTTCAAGCCTTGTAGTGTAATATTGTCGATCACTTGCTAGCTCAACTTACCATTTTGTTGGGTCAGTTCTCGGCATTTTTCTTCGGCACTTTCTCTACCCTATTTCTCTTGAACTCTTTCCTTTTCTAAATCTTCAATTCATTACTTTAATTTGATGAGTTAGGTATCCTTTAGGCCTATCTGTGACATTTCCTTGGAGATGGAGCTGGTGTCAACTTCTTCAGTTGCGCCCATGGGATGAATTGCCTTCTATGCGTTCCTGCTCTGAATCTCACTTTCCTTCGCTGCTAGTCTAACTTTTAACTCTGTCTTGCTATTCCTTAGGAGTTGGATATCTGCTTCCCATTGCCTCCCCTTTTCCTCAAGCTTCAGCAGCTTAGCTTGGTTATCATCAAGCTTGGAATTCAGTGCCTCTTTCTCCTTTTTGAATTCAGCTAATTCATTTGCTCTAGCAAGCTGAGAGCCGGATATTCTTAGCCTCTTTTTCAAAGCCTATATCTCTTTGTCTTTGTCATTGAGAAATTAATGGACCATGCTTCCTTTCTGTCCACCTCCCTCCATCTGTATAGCTTCCTTCTATAAACTATTGATTTGGGATTTAAGTGATTTTATCTCCACTCTCAATTTTCTTTAAAGATTAGAAGTTTTAGCCTTACTTTCTTCTGACTTGCATAATTGTATGCTAGCTTTAATCAGTTTGGTATTCAATATGTCTCTGATATCTTTGCTAAGATGTATAATGTCAGAATTGGGAACCTTTGAAAGGTTTACATTGACCTCAGACACCTTGCCCCCTACTGCCAAAGCTAAGCTGAGGGTATCAGTGGCATGATCCCTTACTACTTTCAACGCCACATTTGGATGAAGCAACTGTGAGGCTTCACGGTACAATTCTGTTGTCTCCTCAAAGGTTTTGTCAGCTTTATCTCTGTAAGAATTCATCCATTCTTCTTTGGACGCTTGTTCATTTTTTCCTTCGAACACATACTCCTCTATCTACAAATTGGCCACCTTGGGCTCCACCTGTTGCTATATTTTTACTACATTCTTCTTCTTCACCTGTCCCTTTTTAGCGTGCACCATTTGCTGTCTGGGCTCTATTTTTTGCCTCTTGGGCGTGCTGGTAGTGTCCACTTATTCGGTGTCCATGGCCTCAATACCCCCTCTCTTTATCGAACTCATCGAGTAACTGACCAATGATGAGTATCCTCCTGCAATCGCGACCACCGTAGCCAACTCCTCTTGGGGGGGATTTGCTTCGGGTAGCTACGAGCTAGAGTCCTGTTCAGTGCTGGTATCCATTGGGAAAGTATTAGGAAAATCATCCCAATTCACTTTTTCTCTGAGTCCAGACACCTCCATGTGCTCAAAGGGCTGACATTTGAGGTTCATTCTTCTCTTGGAGATAACCTGATGAGGATCATATTTTATTGCTTGGTCTTGAGGAAATCCCATGTCTCTGAGAAATTTGGAGACCAGAGGAAATGCAGCCCTGTTTTTGACTGTATATGGTCCTAATTTCCGAGGAAGGACCAAATTTGAACACTTCTTGAAGTTCAGGAAGTGTTCTTCTTCGACCATGAGTTTTGTCAGATTAACTCCAAATAGAAGATCCCGAGGGTCAAGAAAGCTGGCAGGATGTATGGTGAATGTATGAAACCGTACAATCTTATGGTTGTCCCAAAATTTGAGAGGAACTAGTCTCCTATCCTCCTACCTTTAGACAATTGCAGCATTTGTCTCATTTCAGGAAACACCCTAGGCAGTCTTTCCTAGAAAAAGACTTCATATATTTCGGCCATCAACTAGTTCATGAATTTACCATAATTAGTGGTCATTTCAGCAGTGACTACCAATTCTAGTAGTTGCACGTCTTCATCATTGTGGGCTATGAACATCCTCAGTAGAAAGGACTGGAACCTGAATGTTCTGGCATCATGAAGTTCGTTACCTGAGAACGGATGTTCTCAGCTAAGAACTCATCAAACTTAAGGCAACAATACAGACCTAACTATCTGGGCAATTCAGGTTCGGCTGGGCAGGTATCTAAGACGAATAAAAGGCTCAATAATGACTCTGGTACGTATGCGTCGGTATCTAAACCCAATACTTGACTGGTTAGGGTTATACACCATTGAGTCTCTTCATTGAACTAGCCAAGGTCAATAGGGTAAGATAGGTTGACAAGTTCACTATCAAGTTTAGAACAGGCTTTCAAGAAGGCTTCTTTACTTTCAGCAGGAGACTCTCTAAAGCAGTGAATAATATCTTTTCTCGATAGTCCTAGTTTTGATGGGTGAATTCGTTGGGGATATCCAGGGTTTTGCAGATGGAAGAGGCTTTGACAAGGTAGAGAATTTTGGGCTTGGACTTATTCATGATAAATCCTTCAGTGACAGAGAAAATATCTGTGCACCACTCGACAAATTCAGGGCACTGGGGGGTTTGGTAGACAGAGAAAAAATGAAAGAAAGACTTAAAAACATCATAGGTATCCATATCCTGGTTCTTACAAACTTCCAATTTTCCCTTGGTGGCTTCGATACTTTCCCCCACCAGGAAAGTATCGTAAACCTCAGAGTTTGCATCAAATAGATGTTCTTCGATATTCTGATCTGATACCTCTGGTTCTATATCATCTCTTACCCCCATTACTTGCATTGAGACAATTTCCAAATAATACTGAAAGAGTGTCAAGGGCCTACCTTGCTCCATAGCGTGGTCCCCTAGCTGATCTGGGCTGGCACTTTGGATGTGATTTAGGTATTTGACAGCTTCGAGGTTTCAGAAAAAACAAATCTTTGCAACTTCGTGTGGGAATTTTATAGCATTTTACACGTCATAGCTCTCTCATATGTCTCAGGCGGCTTGCACCATGGATTCACCCTATGCGTTCTCAGACCATAGATCTATGGGGCTCCTATTTCCACACATGTTTTTATTTTGTGTGCAGGCTTCCAGGCCGCCGATCGGGACCCTCTTCCTCTGTGGCCGTCGATTTAAGCAGACCCCACCCCTTTTCGTGCAGTGGAGTTTTGTTTCCTCCCGTGCTACTCCAGATTGCGAAATGAATTATAGCCGCTGATCTACCTTTGCGTGTACCAGCGTTGTTGATCAAAATGGCCTGTACTGCTTTTCGCAATGTGTATTTGCGTCTTACTCCTTGTAAGTTCAGGATGCGAAATGGATCACCACCGCAGATCTTCTCGGGCTCCAATGTTGATCATTCGATGTGCGCAATCTTTAACTCATTTCGCAAGGCTGGGGAGTGGCTTTTGGTCAAGATATTTCGTCGTGTGAAAATATCTGACACCCTTGTTCTGCCTCTTGGATATTTTCAATCGTTGATCAGGAACCCTCTTTAATGCATCCAACACTACCCTTTAGCCTGATTTTCATGATCTTCAGACCATCCTGCTGCTGAGCGCCACCCTGCACGTGCCATTAACTCCCTTTTGTTGTCTATTCACCACTCCTCGACGCGGCCAAAGAATGTGAGTAACACCCATGCCCAAAATTTAATTGGGTGTTAACAACCAGCTCCACAAGGGATGCTATCCTCCCTGTGAGGTAGCAAAGAACCCCCCATATACCTAGTGCCAAAACCATTGAAAACCTCATATAACCTAACTTTCTGAAATAAGAAAGTGAACTTTAAAGGATGGTTACCTCTTCTGATCTTAGGGCCTTCTCCGAGGGATTCAAATCTTTTGATTCACCACTAAGACTGATTGAAAAATGAAACATATTTAAACTATGATACATGGACCTTAGTCCCCTCATTCCAAGTAATGTTTCAGGAACCTCCCATTCACGGTGCCCCCTTCATACTGCGACCCATCTGGATACTCTAAAATGAAGGCATTGTCTCCTTTGTGAGCAGCAATGAGGTAAGGGCCTATCCATATATGTTCGAACTTCCCATGTTTCCCTTTATCTTCGTGGAGGGCATCCCATTTTAGCACCAAGTCGCCAACTTGGAAAACATCTTCCTTTATTTTCTGTAGAAGGTATCCTTCATCTTCTCTTGGTGCACTTGGACCTTATCATAAGCCTGATCGCTCACTTTACTAAGCTCAATGATCTGGTTGATTCTTATCTGAATGGGATTTGTCTCATCTAACGGATCTCGCGGCAATTTCATGACTGGCACGCCCAGAGAGGCAGGGAAAATTACTTCGATTCCATAAACTATCTGGAATGGTGACATGCCGATAGCTCTCTTGGTATTGATTCTATCGGCCCATAAGGCATACTTCAACTTGGTGTGCCAAGCTTTCTTGTTATCTTCTAATAACTTCTTAATAATCCTTACAAGGCTCTTATTCGAAGATTCAGCCAATCTGTTCCCCTGTGGGTAATAAGCAGTGGAGTGATTCAGTATTATATGGTATTTATAGCAAAATTTTATCATCTTCTTAGATTTAAATGCAGGGGAATTGTCAGTCATGATTCTCTTCGGGCAGCTAAACCTTGCCAGGATATTGTTTTCTATGAAATCCATTATCACCTCTTCTCTAGCCCTCTGAGAGGGTATAGCCTCGATCCATTTTGTGAAGTAATCCATGGCAGTCAGGATCCACTTGTGCTATCCAGAGGAGTTCAGATTTATCTCATTGATGAAGTCCAACCCCCACTGTTGGATTAGAGCCTCCACCGATATGGGGTTGAGAGGGAGAGACACCACCTTCCTTATTCCTTCAAATATCTGACATTGGTAACACTTCGTGGTTTCCTTGTAAACATATGAGAACAACAAAGGCCAATAAAATCCTTCCCTTGGGATCTTGTTCGCAGTGAATTTCCAGAAATGATGACCCCCATAGTCCCCTTCATGAAATTCCTTCACCATGCGTCGAGCTTCATCCTCCAAAAGACAATTTAGCAATATCCCCCTGTTACCACCTAAGTTGTACTTAGTGATTTTTTATCAAGTGAGCCTGGTGAACCAGACAGGGTTAACTTGTTCGAACTTCAAAAGACCCATGGGAGTACTTCTGGGAAGTGCTTGTTGTACTATATCACATGTTCATACCCCATGGGGGAATTGTAATAAATGTTCTAGCATGATAGTGTCTGTAAAAGACTCGGTCTCTTAGAATTTATTGTTAATCCGATTATCCCAAGGTGTTTTTTCCCTTGGTTATTATTGGTTGTTGAATAAACGACTGATAATTTCTGAGTTTTTCACTCCATACCTCCAAATTTGGGGTGGTCAGCTTGGCATTTAGGCCTATTGAGGTTATTAGAGTCCATGTGTCAATGTATAAACATGCCAGACATCATGGTCGAGTCATATGAACATGTCTAAGTCCCCCTAGGTTGTTTCAATTTTTCAATTTTTTAATTTTTTCAGTGTTTTTTTTATTAAAATTTAATTTTTCCAAAACTTAGGCTATTTTTTAATAGTTTAATTGGAAAAATTGATTTTGTAATAAAAGTGGGCCAAATAATCAGTTTCAGTCATGCAGGTGCTCATTTTCAAGCTAAGAGCACCATGTAAACCCATGGACCCACTATTTCCTAGTTTTGAGTGATTTTCCATCACTCAGGTTAGAAAGCCCCAAAAATCAATTATTGATGATTTTAATTAATAAATTGATGAATAATGGAGCAAATCCAAAATCATAGATCAGTGGATTCTCAGCCGATTTGATTGAAATCAGTCAGATCTGAAGTAGATTCACTGGATCTGACAAATCCTTGACTGAAGGAGATGATCAAATCAGATCCAGAGTTGATCTTCATCATCCTTTATGGGGAATTTTTCCCTCCCTCTCTCCTCAACATGTTTTGTCTCATCTGGATGAGTTTTGGTGGATGCTTCAGTCAACAGGTTGAGCTGTCAGTCAGATCAGCTCTCCGATTGACAACTGCACTCTGTGAGACTCAGATCTGGCTCAGTTAGACATAGATCAGGCATTGATGGACTCTCCATCAACATATTTGTTCTATCTCCTTGGGATTTGTGCCCCCCCTGGGCTGGATCTCATAGTTTTTGTATATATCCAAGCACAGCTCCCTCTTCCAAGCTAGTTAGAACTAGGATTGAGGTGCTGCTGCTATTGTACTGTTGTAATTCTTCATTTGAAATAAAGAAAATCTTTGGAGGCTAGACGGTGTTGTGCCGTTATATGTGTGGATGATTATTGCCATTATTTTACTGAGGTAACCTGTATCTGTATTCATTTTTTGCTAATTGCTTGTAGATCCGTTGTTAAGATTGATAATAGGCTTATTATAATATTGATAGGAAAGGTGCTTTTCAATAATTTTATTGACCATCTGCTTCCTTTGATGCATGTTTAGAGATCTAGATTCAACATGTCCTATAAGCTTATATGCATGTTATTTTGAATCTCTGGGTATGTACTAATCGGATCTCACAAGTTTATTGGCAAGTTATTTGATTTCAGTTGAGCTGTAGGTTCCTACATTGGAGAGGATGCTGATCTAGTTTGCTTCTTCACTCTCTTGAAAACCTTCCAAAGGCATAGTCCATTGACATTCCACCTGAAAGCTCCACTGTGGATCTTCAAGGAAACCGGCATTTCTCTCCTCCTCTTCCTCCCTCAAGATCAACTCTTCACCCGGTTACCTTTTCATAGCTTTGTTTTGGTTTAGATATATCATCTTAAAAGTAATTTCAACATATATATATCTTCTCAAAGCTCATAGTCTAGATCTTAGTTTTTTTTTGCACATAAAGTTCAATTTTAAGAGATCTAGCTAAAATTACCATATTTTCGCAAGCATTTTAGTGAAAATTCGTAGCTTGATGTTATGGTAGTTTCATTTGCTGTATGATAAAATTTAATATCCTGCAATATCAGAGCATATTTCAAAAGTGGCCTCGGGAGCATTCAAATCCCCCCAGGGGTCCCCCATTTGACTAGAACCTTTGATTTTCGCACCTTGTAATCTCTTGATTTCAATCCATATAAGGATAAAGAGGAATTATATCAGTTATTTTATATTGTAACTGCTGTTAATAAAATTATTTTTGAATAGGCTCTTTCAAGCCCATTCCCCATCCCCCCTGGGGGTATTTGTGTCGGTGTCCTTTTTGTTGCTTTGTGCTCATTTCTTTTCAAACTAGGATTGATATAATCTGCAGGGTAGTATAATTTATTTTATTATTAACTTTATATTTCAAAGTAATCTTAATACTTACCCCACGACTTCCCGATTGACCCGAAAGAGGAAAGAGATTCATGGTAGGACTAATTAGAAAACTAGAATTGTGTATCTGTTTTATTTTAATCATTTGTTTTTCAGCTATTATAAAATTAACCCCTCCTTGATTCCCCTATTGAGATCCACTTGGATCGAAAGGGGTTCCTGGAGGGTTTTCTTTTAAACAAGAACACCTACTTTAAAACTTACTAAAATTGACAAGACTGCAGTGTGTATGCTCTGCACTTGGCTGCGGTTCGTCCGATCAGTCAAGCTGTATCAAAAGCAATTGAGTGACTAGTATAATTAGGACTCACTCTCCCAAATTAACAAACCAATAGGTGAAAATCCAACACCTAGATCAAACCATCACAGTGGCAAAATACCCAAAGGAAGCGGGAACTTCTGAAAGTGACCTCGGGGCGCCGATCTCTGTCACACCCTAATGGGTGCATTATGAAAAATAGCCCCAGAGACTCCATTTCAGCCCACATATTCCTTTCGGGTAGCCGTGAATATTTAGTTTTGGACATACTCCAAGTACTCTCAGGTATATCTAGAGTTCCCCCCCTTCGCCTAATTTTAAACAACCCACACTTCAAATTTAACTTAAAACGTACCAAGAGGCAATCACAAAACATTCACTGCAAGCACATGCAAGTACATTGATCTTATTTTCTGACTCCATTCTAAGGCACTGGTTATTTTCTTGCTTTATATATATTGTGTCTCAGCATTGTTCTTTTGTGTGTTCATTTTTGTATCTTGCCATCTTTGATTGTCCATAGTTAAATCTCGAACTCCTAAGTAACTCATTCAGTTTAACATCACCTTACTATGTAAATTGTCCTTAGTAACATAATAGGGTCTACCCCCCCTTGGCTCCATTAGGAGTTGAGCCTAAATGGAGGAGTCAAGAACAAGGTGACAGCCTTGACTCGAGACTTGCCCCCAAGGACACACCGAGTAGCTTGAATATTTCTGCCACGTGACCCAGGTGTGTGAAAGGAAGCAACACATATTTGGCGCCGTTGCTGAGGCTAAATATTTTTATTCCTGATTACGAATTAGCTTAACTTTTTTCTAAACAACTAAAAAGTTAAATTTTTTTTGATCGATCTAGTCTTTAAAAAACATAAAAATTAAAAATCGATCCATCTGGCGACTCCACTGTCTAACATCCCTTCAAGAATTTCTACCCAAAGAAACCATCGACAGTTATTCAATCCTCTCCCTGATCCCGAAAGGTTTATTAGGGAAAGATTTAATAGGCAGACTTCTCGTAGAAACTTTGAAAATTTAGGAGACCAATCCCTCTCAGATATCCATCACATATTTGTAGAGAGTGATGCTCACTAATCTCAAGAAATGATGGAATTTTTCAAACCCATTGACTTTTCTCATATAGCAGGTAGTCCTCATGACATTCTGAATGATGCTATCAAGAAGCTCCCCATATTTCAGGGCAATAATGCCATCACTGCCAAGTCTCACCTTCGAAAGTTTGAAAAGCACCTGGTCAGTTATTGCAATGATGCTGCCCATGACCATGATGATGTCAAAATGACGCTCTTTGCTTTATCCTTGGAAGATGATGCTGAAGAATGGTACTTCAACCTAGATGATGATTCATATAAAACTCTTAGTGAATTCCTAGAGGGTTTTAAGAAGAAATGGGGGGAAAAGAAAGAACCAAGACATCTGCTTGCTGCCCTCCATAACATAAAGAAGATGGAGAATGAAACCATTGATGAATTTAATACTAAGTTCAGGCGTGTGGTTGTGGACCTCCCTAGAGAAATCAAGCCAAGGGATGCCTCCATCCTCATATCTTACATTGAAGCTTTCACTGGTGATTTGAGGTACCAGTTAAGGGACAAAGAGCCTGTCGATCTAAAAACTGCTCAGGAATTGGTCGAGAAAATACAAAAGAATATGCAGTCTTCAGAAAAATCCAACATTCTAGGTTACACTAGGGGAAACACTTCATACAATGAAGAAAAGGGAAAAGCCTTTGAATCAGAAGAAAAGGGAGCCTCTAAAGATCCCATGGAAAAGGTAACAGACACGATAAAAGACTTGGTTACTAGTCAAAACCAACTTATGGCAGATCAGTCTGCACAATTGAATCTTATGCATAATAGAATAATCACAATGGAAAGAAATAATGGACCTAGGAACTTTCATCCTAGGAAGAATCAGATGTATCAAAAGAAGTTTCCTCAACAAGAGCCTAGGATTCCAAACCAGTTAGACTCGGCTAACATGGTAGAAGAAGTAATTCCATGGTGTAGACCCTGTGAACATTTCCACCAAGAAAGCACTTGCTATGTTGCAAATCAATTCATGGAACATGGACTTCCTGAGGTCAGTAATCAGGAAACAAATGCAAGAGAGCCTGATCATGTATACATGGTAGGCCAGGCCTACCCTTTTTCACCATCTAAACAGTACAAACCTGAGGATGAAACCATTGCAGAATCTTATAGTGAAACTTATGATGAAAACTGTAATATACATGATGGGACTCCTATGTGTTATCCATATAATGATGACAGTCTGAAAGGTTTACTACCTTGTGGCCTTTTCTCTGAAGAATATGAGTATGAAAATGAGGACAAGTATAGCTTGGAGCATGATACAAGTGACGAAGAATCCCTTATCCCCGATAAAGATGTTGATGAGGAGTCCTGGACATTCATGGAAAATCCAGTCTGTGACATGAATAAAGAGGAAAATAATGAACCCGAAACTTTTGATGGTTTTGTTGATTTTATTGTCTATGGCATATCTAAAGGAGAGAGCATGGACCATGTGGCCTTGGGAAACTTTGATATGAAAAAGGAGCATGCAGTTTATCCACATGATCAGTCTGAGCCATATATCAGTATCAGTAATGAAGACAAAGAGAACTCGATATCGGAACCTGATATCAACAATGGGGAATCCATCACATCTAACATAGATGATGGTGATGACTATTGGGATTTTTGTGGATATCTTATTAAGAATCCTATCTATGCTATATCTATCAAGGGGAGTGTCTATTTAGAAATTTGTGGAATTCCAATATACTATACTTCCATAGAGGGAAGCATGGATATGGAGACCTTGGAAAATCCTAGTATGGAAAAGCAACATTCAAAACTCTTATATGATCATTCAGAGTCATATCATGTAGAGCCACACAAAGGTATCAATAATGAAGACATGGAGAAGCAGTGTTGTGAAAAGATAGATGTGATGCAATTATTAGAATATCAGTCTCAACTATCATCTTCACATATAGAGTTTCCTCATGACTTGGAGATGCTTGGGGATTATACAGTGAATTACCATCCGGTAAGCCTTGATGATCAGTATGATGGTGTAGTCAATCTGCCTCATCATTTTGATTTGTACATCAACCCTATCCAGTCATGGATATAAGCATCCTGCGCAAGCACTTACCAGTTTGGGAGGAAGTTTGACAACATTATTCATGCCTATGATTTCCCATCCATCCCGCCCCTTCTGGATCATCACGCAGGTT
>LPNX010885682.1:372428-396191 GCA_001517045.1 Pseudotsuga menziesii
GATGTTCTCGTATCCTCTCCTTGCCTTAAAGACCAGACCGAGCACACGTCCCACAGTTGGAGCCAGAATGTTACCACCTAAGTTGTATTTAGTGGTTTTTTATCAAGTGAGCCTCGTGAACCGGACAGGGTTAACTTGTTCGGACTTCAAAAGACATGTGGGAGTACTTCTGGGAAGTGCTTGTTGTACTATATCACATGTTCATACCCCATGGGGGAATTGTAATAAATGTTCTAGCATGATAGTGTCTGTAAAAGACTCAGTCTCTTAGACTTTATTTGTCAATCCGATTAGCCCAGGGTGTTTTTTCCCTTGGTTATTATTGGTTGTTGAATAAACGACTGATAATTTCTGAGTTTTTCACTCCATACCTCCAAAGTTGGGGTGGTTGGCTTGGAATTTAGTCCTATTGAGGTTATTAGAGTCTATGTGTCAATGTATAAACATGCTAGACATCATGGTCGAGTCATATGAACATGTCTAAGTCCCCCTAGGTTTTTTCAATTTTTTAATTTTTTTATTTTTTTAGTGTTTTTTTATTAAAATTTAATTTTTCCAAAACTTAGGCTATTTTTTAATAGTTTAATTGGAAAAATTGATTTTGTAATAAAAGTGGGCCAAATAATCAGTTTCAGTCATGTAGGTGCTCATTTTCAAGCTAAGAGCACCATGTAAACCCATGGACCCACTATTTCATAGTTTTGAGTGATTTTCCATCACTCAGGTCAGAAAGCCCCAAAAATCAATTATTGATGATTTTAATTAATAAATTGATGAATAATGGAGCAAATCTAAAATCATAGATCAGTGGATTCTCAGCTGATTTGATTGAAATCAGTAAGATCTGAAGCAGATTCACTGGATCTGACAAATCCTTGACTGAAGAAGGTGATCAAATCAGATCCAGAGTTGATCTTCAGCATCCTTTATGGGTAATTTTTCCCTCCCTCTCTCCTCAACATGTTTTGTCTCATCTGGATGAGTTTTGGTGGATGCTTCAGTCAATAGGTTGAGGTGTCAGTCAAATCAGCTCTCCAATTGACAACTGCATTCTGTGAGACTCAGATCTGGCTCAGTTAGACACAGATCAGGCATTGATGGACTCTCCATCAGCATATTTGGTCTATCTCCTTGGGATTTGTACCCCCCCTGGGCTGGATCTCCTAGTTTTTGTATATATCCAAGCACAACTCCCTCTTCCAAGCTAGTTAGAACTAGGATTAAGGTGTTGCTGCTATTGTACTATTGTAATTCTTCATTTGAAATAAATAAAATCTTTGAAGGCTATATGGTGTTGTGCCGTTACATGCGTGGATGATTATTGCCATTATTTTACTGAGGTAACATGTATCTGTATTCATTTTTTGCTAATTGCTTGTAGATCCGTTGTTAACATTGATAATAGGCTTATTATAATCTTGATAGGAAAGGTGCTTTTCAATAAGTTTATTGACCATATCCTTCCTTTGATGCATGTTTATAGATCTATATTCAACATGTCCTATAAGCTTATATGCATGTTATTTTGAATCTCTTTGTATGTACTAATCCGATCTCACAAGTTTCTTGGCAAGTTCTTTGATTTCAGCTGAGCTGCAGGTTCCTACATTGGAGAGGATGCTGATCTAGTTTGATTATTCACTCTCTTCAAAATATTCCAAAGGCATAGTCCCTCGACATTCCACTTGAAAGCTCCACTGTGGATCTTCAAGGAAACCGGCATTTCTCTCCTCCTCTTCCTCCCTCAGGATCAACTCTTCACCCGGTTACCTTTTCATAGCTTTGTTTTGGTTTAGATCTATCATATTAAAAGTAATTTAAACATAGATCTATCTTCTCAAAGCTCATATTCTATATCTTAGTTTTTTTTTGCACATAAAGTTCAATTTTGAGAGATCTAGCTAAAATTACCATATTTTCGCAAGCATTTTAGTGAAAATTCGTAGCTTGCTGTTATGGAAGTTTCATTTTATGTATGATAAAATTTAATATTATGAAATATCAGTTCATATATCATTTTCTGCACAAAAATCAAGCCAAGATCCCAAGGAAAGCTTGCTTTCCTTGGTTCCTTTGTCACCTGTTTAGCTAGTTTTAAGTTCATCTTTTTTGAGTTAAGGTAGGCTGATCCAAAGGTACTCTTAAAGTGATTTTGGGAATATTTAATTCTTATATTCTTGCTGTTTTTTATCAGGTTTAACAGAAATAATGGAAGCTTCTATTCGAAAGTGGCCTCAGGAGCATTCAAATCCCCCAAGGGGTCTCCCATTTGACTAGAACATTTGATTTTCGCACCTTGTAATCTCTTGATTTCAATCCATATAAGGATAAATATGAATTATATCAGTTCTTTGATATTGTAACCACTATTAATAAAATTATTTTTGAATAGGCTCTTTCGAGCCCATTCCCCATCCCCCCTGGGGGTATTTGCGTCAGTGTCCTTTTTGTTGATTTTTGCTCATTTCTTTTCAAACTAGTATTGATATAATCTACATGGTAGTATAATTTATTTTATTATTAACTTTATATTTCAAAGTAATCTTAATACTTACCCCACGACTTCCCGATTGACCCGAAAGGGGAAAGAGATTCGTGGTAGGACTAATTAGAAAACTAGAATTGTGTATCTGTTTTCTTTTGATCATTTGCTTTTCAGATATTATAAAATTAACCCCTCCTTGATTCCCCGATTGAGATCCACTTGGATCGAAAGGGGTTCCTGGAGGGTTTTTTTTTAAACAAGAACACCCAGTTTAAAACTTACTAAAAATTGACAAGACTCCAGTGTGTATGCTCTACACTTGGTTGCAGTTCGTCCGATCAGAGTGACTAGTATAATTAGGACTCACTCTCCCAAATTAACAAACCAACAGGTGAAAATCCAACACCTAGATCAAACCATCACAGTGGCAAAATACCCAAAGGAAGCGGGAACTTCTGAAAAGTGACCTTGGGGCACCGATCTCTGTCACACCCTAATGGGTGCATTATGAAAAATAGCCCTAGAGACTCCATTTCATCCCACATATTCCTTGCAGGTAGCCGTGAAGTTTTAGTTTTGGACATACTCCAAGTACTCTCGGGTATATCTGGAGTCCCCCCCTTCGCCTAATTTTAAACAACCCAAACTTCAAATTTAACTTAAAACGTACCAAGAAGCAATCGCAAAAAATTCACTCCAAGCACATGCAAGTACATTGATCTTATTTTCTGACTCCATTCTAAGGCACTGGTTATTTTCTTGCTTTATATATATATTGTGTCTCAGCATTGTGCTTTCGTGTGTTCATTTTTGTATCTTTCCATCTTTGATTGTCCATAGTTAAATCTCGAACTCCTAAGTAACTCATTCAGTTTAACATCACCTTACTAAGTAAATTTTCCTTAGTAACATAATAGGGTCTACCCCCCTTGGCTCCGTTAGGAGTTGAGCCTAAACGGAGGAGTCAAGAACAAGGTGACAGCCTTGACTCGAGACTTGCCCCCAAGGACACACCGAGTGGATTGAAGATTTCTGCCATGTGACCCAGGTGTGTGAAAGGTAGCAACATCCCCTAGGGTCCTTCCAGTAGAGGTACTATCTATGATGCAAAATTTTGCAGCTTTCAGCTTGATGGATCTAGCTTGGGTTTTTCTCAGACCAGCAGGGGGTTGTAAATTCTGCAATATAAAAACAATGTCAGCGTACCAAGGGAATGTAGAGAAGGCCGACTTCACTTGCACCTCGGCTTCCTCTAGACCAAACTGATAGGAAAGAAAATTTAGTTGCAGAGAATCACAATGAGAGTTATTCATCATCTTAGCCAATCCCTTCCCTTTGACCAGCTTCATGGGCTTGATTTCTATGTCATACTCTAGGAGTACTGCAGCCCACTTAGCCTTCTTCCCTTTCGGGTCTAGTTGGGTCAGTATGCTCTTCACAACACTGCATGGCACAAAGGCAATGATGTGGGAATGGAGGAGATAGATCATGAAATATTTCAAATCTTTGACAAAGGCGTATGCTTGTTTTTCCATTATGATGTACCTCAACTCCTTATCTCTCAATATCTTACTGAAGAATGCTATAGGCTGCTCCTCACCTCGATCATTCTTTTGTAGCAACACTGCTACTATGGTGTGTTCTGAAGCGTAAGAGAATACCGAAAAATCCTTTTCAAAATCTAGGTTGATCAACACAGGATCCTCTGAAATGGCTTGTTTTATACCTTTGAAGGCTTTCTTGGCCCCAACCATCCATTTAATTTCACAATCCTTCCTTAGCATGTCGGTAATGTGCATCAGGATTTCGGCAAAGCTAGGGGTGAATCTTCTTAAGAAGTTGACCTGACCAAGGAAGGATTGGACTTCTTTCTTGCTCCTTGGTTCTTCAACCTTTAAGATGCCTTTTACCATGTCTAGATCAATCATGATCCCTTCCTTTGAGATGATGTGTCCAAGCAATTTCCCCTCTTCTAGGGAGAAATTTGACTTTCTTGGGTTTAAGGAAATGCCATACCTTCTACATTTAATGAAGACCCTTTCCAAGTGCCTGATATGGTATTTAGCCCACCTGGAGTACACCATAATGTCGTCCATGTATATCACCACAAATTTTTCCTTCTCTTCTGCAAAAGCGATATCCATGGCACGTTGGAAAGTAGATGCAGCATTCATTAACCCAAATGGCATCTTCATGTACATGAAAGTACCCCACGGTGTGGTGAAAGTGGTTTTTTCTTGATCTTCAAGTAACACCTTCATCTGGTTGTACCCAAAAAATCCATGCATCATAGATATTCTTTCTAATCCTACCACCCTCTGAAGGATTTGGTCCATTTTGGGCAAAGGGTAATTATCTTTCAAAGATACCTTGTTCAAATTCCTGAATTCTGCACATAGCCGTATTTCTCCGTTCTTTTTTTGAACGGGAACTAAATTGGCCACCCATTTGTAAAACCTCATATTTACTATTATCTTTGCATCGAACAACCTCTTCACTTCCTTCTCAATGATGGGTACTAGCTTCGGATTGATCCTCCAGAGCTTTTGCCTGAAAGGTCTCTCTCCGGGTTTAATTGGAGTGGTGTGTTGGATGATGGAGGTGTCATATTCTTTGAGATCTTCATAACTCCATGCAAACACATCCATGTATTTCTTCATCAGCTTCACATACTCATTTTTCTCCTCATCGAGAAACTTCTTGGACAACTTTATAATCTTTGGGTCTTCTTTAGTGCTGATATTTATATCTTCCATAGTGTCTATGGCGGGCATGACTTTAGGCTCTTTAGCTACATCATTCTGGTCGAACAGAGACTATAAATGTATCAGGCCCCTAGGGATATGGTTGCTTTTCAACTAGACTATATCCTTGCCCCCGAAGGAGTCTTTTAGTTTTCCCATGCCAAAAGATTCCTCTCCTTCCCCTTCATCATGTAAGAGGTTTTCAAGGTCAGAGCCACCTTCATCAATGTGGGTATTCACAAACTCGCCAGACATCTCCAAAAATATTTTGATCTGCATATCGTCTTCGAATACCTACCAATGTTTGGCATTTTCTGGTATGGAAGGTCTGTTTACAATCTCCACCTTATATTTTTTCTTTTGCGCCACTGGAGCTTCAAACTTCCCTGCTGCAGTCACTAGAGAATCCGCCACCGTGTTTTCGTCTTTGGGAATCACTTGGACTGTGTGTTTGGTGAAGAAATTCCCGAACATATCCCACACCTCGTTCCAGTAGGCTCTCATTCTCAGATGCTTAGTTTGATAAATATCATTCACTTGATTTATTACAAGTTCTGAGTCCCCAAAAATTTGGACCCTCTTCGCGCCTACATATTTTAGCGAACGTAAGCCCAGCAACAAGGCTTCATATTCGGCTACATTGTTAGAGCATTCAAAAATTAACTTGTAAGAATGACCTTTGGCATCTTTAGTGAGGGAGATAATATACACACCTGCACTAGCACCCACTTTGGACACAGAGCCGTCAAAATACATCTTACACAGTCCTTCATCTTTCTGACTTTCTTCCTTGACCTTCAGCTCGCCGGCTCCTGCTTCATCTTTTTGTGGCCCGACGATTTTGGAATCGCAAGGAAGTTCATCATTGAAGAAGATAGAGGACCCCAAATCTATGTCAAAGGCATAGACATGATGAATGTCAGGTTGAGCTTGACTTCTCACTACGTAAGGCAACCTCTTCTCACTGTATAATCTCTTGCTTTCGTTTCAAACAGGAATGGTAGTATAAGTCATGTCCATTTACAGGATTCCCTTTAGCTTCGAGGTCTAGGATATTGACAATAGAATACCAAATTTGGGTGGAATGTCGGCCACGACGATGTCCATGACCACAACCTTAGAAGGGATCTTGTTTAAATAAACCACCATGTCTTTAATCAGTCCCAGGCATTTCACTCTTTTAGAATCAAAGGAATATAGGTCTTTGTAAGGCCTAGTAATCTCCAACCCCAATATTTCCACCACTCCTTTTAGCATTAGATTGTGTGAGGCTCCCGAATCTAGCATGGCATTGTGTAACACCATATCATGCACTTTCAAGTTCATGTAAAATGGGGGTACCTCTTCATCCTCGCTATCCACGCTGTCAATTTTAGACCCCAGAATGATAGTACGATTGTCTTCGGTCAGCTCCAAGATATCAGGGTGACCTTCCCCTTGATTCACAATCATATGCGTGATAATATCCCTGTATTCCTAATTTCTCAACAATTCATTAAAAGGAATCGAGATATTCAGTTTAGCCATCTTGTTTTGGAGGTCAAATGTGGGGCAGGCCTTGATAGGCTCAACAGGAGCCACTGGTTCCACCCTTTTCACATTAATGTTTTCCTTTACCATGTTTATAGGTGCCATCGGCCTTT
Organism: Pseudotsuga menziesii; assembly: GCA_001517045.1. Classification (NCBI taxonomy): domain Eukaryota; kingdom Viridiplantae; phylum Streptophyta; class Pinopsida; order Pinales; family Pinaceae; genus Pseudotsuga; species Pseudotsuga menziesii. The sequence goes on from LPNX010885682.1 coordinate 379,301, forward strand.
ATGCTTGTCGTTTTATTTCTCGGGACTAGTATGACTACTAGATAGCTAGTCTAGGTTTAACCCTCCTTTAGTTATAGCAGTGTCCCCAGTAGAGTCGCCACCTTTCTTCTGTATGGCCAGATCCCTATTTCTTAGTTTGATCTTCTTGACGTCATCGATAGCATGCATATAACCTTTATGATACTGCTCCAATTCCTCGGTCAAGGTTTTTCCATCTACTTGAGTGAACATATCATGTTCCTCTTCTGTCAAGTAAATCTCAAAGTCCAGGTCACCGAAATGATGGATGTGATCTTCAACGGACTCAACTTCATCTTCAGCAGCAACATAGTTTTCAGGGAAAGGAGGTTTGATAGGCTTCTCTTCAGGATTTCTTGGATTCCCCACATCCCTTGGTCTATTGGGTTGGAGTGGAGGAGGGACCGACCGCCTAAAATTAGGATTCATTATTGGAGGCTCATTCGGTTCCTTGTTCACTGGCTTGGTTTCTACCGTTAGCTTTTCCATCAAATTTTCCATAGTTTTGAGCATCAACTCAAATTTCACATTTATTGGATGAAGAAGCAGAGGTAGAGGGATGTATCTCTTCTCAACCTTTCCTCCTTTCAATATCTACCTTGGGTTTGATTTTCCCACATGCCATCATATTGGCTTCCACCTCTAGGGCATTAGTGAACATGAATGGGAGGGTGTTGGAATTTATTTCTCTTAACAGTAAAGCAAATTTTTTGTCAAAGGCATCTGAATAATGAAGTTTGGCTGCCCCGGGAGAATTTTTGATATCGACAGGTATCAAGTTGTAAACCCACATGAATCAGCTAGAAAATTCATGGACAGATTCAAAACCTCCCTTCTTGAGATTATTATATTGGGACAAAACTTGCAGGGGGCTCTGCTTGTCATCCCATTGCTCTAGAAATATGGTTTGAAAGCCAGCGAAGCTGCAGATAGACCTAGGTGGTAAATATTTATACCATTTCTTGGCCTCCCTAGACAAGCTCTGAGCAAATAACCGCATCTTGACATCTTCATCATCTACCTCCTCCAGGTCAATAAAGTCATCAAACTTATCCACATGGTACCTTGCTGAAACATTTCCCTCCCCATCGTAGAGTGCAATCCTCTAGGAATAATTCATGGGAAGGTCGTGCAGGACCAGAGGTAGGGATAATGAGGTGAATCTAGGAGCAACCATCGAGGTGGGTCGATTAGGAATGGACAAGAAATTGGGCACTTGAGTATTTTGAAAGATAGAAGATATCTCTTCATATTTGGGTGGGGTTTCTAGGTTCAGCCTCAAAGAATCAAGCAGATAGGATTGCAACATATTAGGACCTACCCAAGCCTTTCTTAGATCAGACTTAGACTTATATTTGGTTAGCAGTCTTTCAGCTCCAACCCCCCACTCGGTTTCAGCTAAGCCGTACCGAGACTGAGATGACCAAGTATCAAACAATGGAGAACCCAACTTCTCCTTATTCCTATTTCTAAGTATCTTTTCTGGATTATCCACACTAAGCAAAGTTTCGGTATCAGAATTAACTCTCATATGGATCTTACTAGGAGCCAGGATAGCTAGTGCGATACTGATCGCGACGAGCTTGGAGTCACTAGAAAAAATGCACCACCTTTTAGCAACTTCTGGAATTTTTGTCTCCAGAAACCTTGTCCTTAAGATCACCGGTCTCCTCAGTGGAATCCCCTCCTGGAATATTTTAGTGGAGTCACCAGGGAAAATGACACAACCTTCTTCACATGTAAGAATATCTGTTTTCCCACAGAAACTCTTTATCCTTTGAATCTTTGTCATTCTTCCCAGGGATGATATTCATTCTCATCCCAGGAAACAGTGCCAATTTGTTAGCACTGGAATCGAACCAAAGGTTGCGGAAGGGCTCGCTTCTGGGTAACAAAAAAACCACTTTTGAAGAGAAAATTGGCCTTCTGCTCTTCCAAGAGTGATCTCTCACCAAATGTTCACAATGGCCAGATGTATATAAATATGCAAGCGAAACTAAAAATTGTTTATGAAATTGGTTGAAACAAAACACAGCACCATTGGGTGATGGAGTCAATATATACAACAAAATGATAAGAACTTAAATGCAAATGATTTCATCACAAGGGCAAGGTAGCCACTCAATCATAGTCGATTCATATTTGTCTGGTGAAAAGGAGGAACATGAACAAACCATTAATGCAGAGCATCGTGAGAAATGAATTCTACATTAACTTTGGAAGAAACTTTGGTGAATACTTGAAACAACAGGCGAAGCATAGCAAGTATGAATTCTGAGCTATTATACCCTAAGTCTCAGATATGAAAGAAAAATAGAATGGAAAAGGAAAACTGGAATAACATTCACATAAGAAAAGAAATAATAGACTGTAAATGCGAACAACACAGGAATCCTTGTGTGAAAAATGCCAATCTTGGCTCTGCGATTATATTAGAACTTTCTTAAAAAACATACACAGAAAAAGATTACAATGGTTTCAATCCCTTCTCCCTTTTCGGGAGGTATATTTATAGCATTTCTATATTTCCCAAACCGACATTTGGGAATCAAAATTGGTTATAATAAAGGACGTGTTCTAATAGATTCTTATGTGTTGTATCAGCTGTGTCTTGTATGAAACGTCCAGACAATGATATATGGAGCGTGGGATGAAGAAGCACAAGAGTGTCCCATACTCCCACCTGGCTGATGCTAACTGTACCGACCCCTCTGAGAGAAGTGACCGTTAGGGAGAGCATGCGACACTTGGAAAATATTTCGTGGCACTGTCACCACTACTCCTACTGGGGTGGTGTGAGCTGGATGGACCCAAAGTGGTGGATGGTTTTCCATGTATCAGGACCAGGGAGTGGCATAGGTACCATGTCGTAAGCTTGTGTCCGGAGCTCCATTTCTTCCGAGTATGAAGTCATAGGGACGTTGGATTGTGTGGCTTTAAAGTTAAACCATAACTCAAAATCATTGGCCAACTTGTCAAAGACGACCTTCCCGGATAACGCTTATTCCATATCTCCAAATTTTCTGTGGTCTGACCGACAGTCTAACAGGAAATACTTATAATCCTTCTGAGATAGTAAAGGACCTCTCTCTTCCCAGAAAAATGGAAGTCCTCTATTCACCAATGTCTTGAACATATTAAGGATCTCTTGGATTTTGTGGTCAGTGACGTCTATTCGGGCTTGTACCGTATCCATCATCCTGTGTTTGGTTATCACCCTTCGGGCTCCCGAGATAACAGCGACCCAGTTTTGAGGATAGAGACTGTTAGAGGTTTCATATAACAAGGAGCTTAGATAGGTTATGGCCCTTTCAACAGTCTCCAAAGGTCTTTTTTTCACTTCAGCTCCTACTTCCTGGACCTGTTTTTTGGTTTCCTCAACAGCTAATCTGGTCCCATATTAGATGCTTCACACCTTGTAGTGCAAGCTTGCCTATCACTTTCTGGCTCAACTTACCATTTTGTTGGGTCAGTTCTGGGCATTTTTCTTGGGCACTTTCTCTACCCTGTTTCTCTTGAAATATTTATTTTTCTAACTCTTCAATTCATTGCTTTAATTTGATGAGTTCGGTATCCTTTAGGCCTATCTGTGACATTTCCTTGGAGAGGGAGCTGGTGTCTACTTCTTCATTTGCACCCATGGGATGAATTTCCTTCTTCGTGTTCTTGCTCTGAATCTCACTTTCCTTTGCTGCTAGTCTAACTTTTAACTCTGTCTTGCTATTTTTTAGGAGTTGGATATCTGCTTCCCATTGCCTCCCCTTTTCCTCAAGCTTCAGCAGCTTAGCTTGGCTATCAGCAATATTGGAATTCAATGCCTCTTTCTCCTTTTCGAATTCATCTAATTCATCTACTCTAGCGAGCTAAGAGCCGAGGATTCTTAGCCTCTTTTTAAAATCTTGTATCTCTTTCTCTTTGTCATCGAGCAATTGCTAGACCATGCTTCCTTTCTGTCCACCTCCCTCCATCTGTATAGCTTCCTTCTGTAAACTGTTGATTTGGGATTTAAGTGCTTTGATCTCCACTCTTGATTTTCTTAAAATATTAGAAGTTTTAGCCTTACTTTCTTCTTACCTTGACAATTTTATGCTCGCTTTAAGCAGTCTGGTATTCAGTATGTCTCTGATCTCTTTGCTCAGATGTATAATGTTGGAATTGGGAACCTTTGAAAGGTTTACATTGACCTCGAACACCTTGCTCCCTGCTACCAAATATCAGCTGAGGGTATCGGTGGCATGATCCCTTACTAATTTCAATGCCACATTGGGCTGAAGAAACCATGAGGCTTCATGGTACAGTTCTGTTGTCTCCTCAAAGGTTTTGTCAGCTTTATCTCGGTAAGACTTCATCCATTCTTCTTTGGATGCTTGTTCATTTTTCCCTTTGAACACATACTCATGTATCTACAATTTGGCCACCTTGGGCTCCACCTGTTGCTGTATTTTATCTACATTCTTCTTCTTCGCCTGTCCCTTTTTAGCCTACACCATTTGTTGTCCAGGCTCTATTTTTTGCCTCTTGGGCGTGCTGGTAGTTTCCACTTCTTCAGTGTCAATGGCCTCAATAACCCCTCTCTTTATCAAACTCGTCAAGTAACTGACCAATGATGAGTATCCTCCTGTAATCGCGAGCACCGCAGCCAACTCCTCTTGGGGGGGATTTGCTCCGGGTAGCTGCGAGCCAGAGTCCTATTCGTCCTGGTATCCATTGGGACAGTATTAGGGAAATCATCCCAATTCACTTTTTCTCTGAGTCCAGGCACCTCATTGTGCTCAAAGGGTCAGCATTTGAGGGTCATTCTTCTCTTGGAGATAACCTAATGAGGATCATATTTTATTGCTTGGTCTTGAGGAAATCCCATGTCTCTGAGAAATTTGGAGACCAGAGGAAATGCAGCCCTGTTTCTGACTTTATATGGTCCTAATTTACAAGGAAGGATCAAATTCGAACACTTCTTGAAGTTCTGGAAGTGTTCTTCTTCGACCATGAGTTTTTTCTGGATTAACTCCAAATAGAAGATCCTGGGGGTCAAGAAAGTTGGCAGGATGTATGGTGAATGTAAGAAACCATACAGTCTTATGGTTGTCCCAAAATATGAGAGGAACCAGTCTCCTATCCTCCTACCTTTCGACAGTTGCAGCATTTCTCTCATTTCAGGAAACACCCTAGGCAGTCTTTCCTGGAAAAAGACTTCATATATTTCGACCATCAACTGGTTCATGAATTTACCGTAATTAGTGGCCATTTCAGTAGTGAATTCCTATTCTAATAGTTGCACATCTTCATCATTGTGGGATATGAACATCCTCAGCAGAAAGGATTGGAACCTAAATGTTCTGGCATCGTGGAAGTTCGTTAACTAAGAACGGATGTTCTCAGCTAAGAACTCATCAAACTTAAGGCGACAAGACTGACCTGACTGTCCAAGCAATTTATGTTCGACCGAGCAGGTATCTAAGACGAATAAAAGGCTCAACAATGACTCTGGGATGTATGTGTCGGTATCTAAACCTAAGAACTGACCGGTCAGGGTTATACACCACTGAGTCTCTTCGTTGAATTGGCCAAGGTCAATAGGGTAAGATAGGTTGAAGGGTTCACTATCAGGTTTAGAACAGGCTTTTAGGAAGGCTTCTTTTCTTTTAGTAGAAGACTCTCTAAAGCAATAAATAATGTATTCTTCTCAATAGTCCTGGTTTTGATGGGTGAATTCGTCAGGGATATCCATGGTTTTGCGGACGACAGAGGCTTTGATAGGGCAGAGAATTTTGGACTTGGACTTGTTCATGATAACTCCTTCTATGACAGAGAAATTCTCTACGCACCACTCAACAAATTGAGGGCACTTGGGGGTTTGGTCGACAGAGAAAAAATGAAATAAGTACTTAAAAACATCGTAGGTATCCATACCTCGGTTCTTACGAACTTCCAATTCGCCCCTGGTGGCTTCGATAGTTTCCCCCACCAGGAAAGTATTGTAAACCTCAGAGTTTGCATCAAACATATGTTCTTATGTATTCTGACCTGATACCTTTGGTTCTATATCATCTCTTACCCCCATTACTTCCATTGAGACAATTTCCAAATAATACTGAAAGAGTGTCAAGGGCCTACCTTGCTCTGTAGTGTGGTCCCTTGGTTGATCCGAGCTAGCGCTTTGGATGTGATTTAGGGATTTGATAGCTTTGAGGTTTCAAAAAAAAAAAATATTTGCAACTTCATGTGGGCCTTTTATAGATTTTTACATGTCATAGCTCTCACATATGTCCCAAGCAACTTGCACCATGGATTCACCTTCTGCATTCTCAGACCGTAGATCTGTGGGGCTCCTATTTCTGCACGTGTTTTTATTCTATGTGCAGGCTGCCAGGCTGCCGATTGGGACCCTCTTCCTCCGCGACTGTCGATTTAAGCGGATCCCAACCCTTTTCATGCAGTGGAGTTTTGTTTCCTCCCGTGCTACTCTAGATTGCGAAATGAATTATAGCCTCCGATCTACCTTTGCTTGTACCAGCACTATTGATCAAAATGGCCCGTACCTCTTTTCGCAATGCATATTTGTGTCTTACTCCTTGTAATTTCAGGATGGGAAATGGCTCATTGTCATAGATCTTCTCGGGCTCCAATATTGATCATCCAATGCACTCGATCTTTAACTCATTTTGCAAGGCTGGGGAGTTGCTTTTGGTCGAGATATTTCACCATGCAAAAAGATCTGACACCGTTGATCTGCCTCTCAGTTGTTTTCAGTCATCGATCAGGAACCCTCTTTAATGCATCCAACAATGCCCTTTAGCCCAGTTTTCGTGATCTTCAGACCATCTTTCTTTTGAGCGCCACCCTACACGTGCCATCAACTCACTTTTGCTGTCTATTTGCCACTCCTCGACGCGGAAAAAGAATGTGAGGAACATCCATGCCCAAAATTTAATTGGGTGTTAACAGAAGCAATGATGCACAATGCCTTAAGAAATCATGTAAAACAACTCTTATTATATTTATAAGGATATGTTCTTGATCTCTGTTTAGTGGTCTCCTTGTGGGAAACCATCCAAAACTCCATAGGACCTCACCATGTGCTACTATGTTCCCATGTATACCATTGCATACGCTTGTATCCTCCTATTCCATCAAGTATCTTGTATTCATGATTATAACCCTATGTGTCTCCATCGCTATCTTATAGCTTCCCAACCAATTTAGCAATGCATATACACCCATGATGGCTGGTCCACGTGGTAGGTTCTTAACTACGTCCTTCATGATTAATCATTTCTCCAACATAAGTTGCTTGTGTTAACCCCAAAAATCCCTCAGTAATCTCTCCATGACCTACACCACCCAAGGACACCACTTCGCGACCCTCCATTAGACCCCCACACCCTCCAAAATGCTTAAGGATGAATAAAAGGCCTTTAAACCCCCAAAAAGGATCCTAAAATACTCTCCTAGGAGATAAAGCCCCCCAAAAGGGGATAAAACCCTAAAAGGAGCTAAAATTAGGGCAGAAGGGGATAAAAGCACCAAAAGGGGCTAAATCCTGGACCAAGGGCTTAAAACCCTAAAACCCCAAAAAAGATATAAAAGGAGGGTGGGGGGTCACTCTTAAAACACTTCTCCATTGCATACTGTTATGTTTCCCATGGATGCCTTGAGACCCTTTTGTCTCTCAATCCACCCACACTCCCTCTCCTCCATCTCCATTGATCCATACCTCCCCCATCCAAGAGAGAGGTGCTTCTTCAAGCCAGGGCATGGTGGCCCATTCCACCCAAAGAGAAGGTATAACTTGTTATTTTCTATTTTTGCTTGATGATTTCTTTGCTTTCTAATCCACGATTTATTTCTAGATTTATTGCTTAACTTGTTTTGTAGGTTTCCAGTTTCTAAGAGTTGTTTGTAGGTTATTAGAAGTGGAACCATAACCCATTGTTTGTAGAGGGGTTTTCCCTCATTTCTCTTTTTTTTGTTCTTTGTTTTATTTCTGTCTAGTTTTATTTCCACTTTCTTTTCAGCATTTTTACAAGCAAGAACTTGCCCCTTTGTCCTATAGACAGAAGGGAGCCATTCCTGCCCCTGTAGTAAGGATAAATCCCTGCTACAGAACTAGCGACCATACCAGGTTGATGCCACAGGAGCCCTTGTCGAGATTTTTAAAATTTCAAGTTTTTTCAACTTTTGCCCTAGTTTTTAAAATTTCATGTCAAATCCTGTTTAGATCTAGTTTATTTCTAGTTCTTAGTGTTTCTGAAGCCTTTTCTAGGAAAATCCAAGTCAATTTGGCCATAGTACAGGTTATTGTCGGCCGGATCTAACTCAAGATTAGAAAACCCCCAAATTCAGGGTAGGTCGCACTTATCGGGCCTGAACAGGGGATGAGGGTACACTTCATGGCCTAACAGGTGCACCCATGGTGCACTTAATCCCCCGAAAGGTGTGACTTCACTCAGAAACACGGACCACGACTGTCTATGAAATATGTGTGACCCCCTCACCTGTTTTTGAAATTTTTTTGCGACCCCCTCGCCAAATTTGACTAGAAATGTGTGGTCTATCAATTAGAGGTTCAATTTTCGTTTAATAGGAACTGTCAGTGTGGCTCAATCACCTCTGTCCAGCACAGAAGTTTAATTTCATTTTTTGTTTCAATTTCCTGTAATTACGTCAACAAACAAAGTGCAAATTCAAAGTAAATTTTAATGGCTTAATTAATGAACGTAGCTTAACTAAAATTGACTTAAAATCAAATCTTGCTCACCCTTCCTCCTATACCCATTCATCACCCTCCGGGGTATTATGGGATACGACGAAGGGAAAGCTCGTATAGTCCTAGGCCCTTCATTGAATATTGTTCTAAGCCATTAAAGCTAGATGACCTAGAAGGTAGAGGGGGTAGAGAAGGAGGGCTTCTCATAGCACTAAGCACCATCCCTATTGACCAACCTTGCATCCGGGAGGTGACCTGTGGATCTATGGATGGGCTTAGTCCCATTGTGTTGAGAGCCCAGCACCTTCTCTTGGTTGAAAAGGAATATCAATGTGAGGTAGTCATCTAGTTAGGCCATCAACATTCAGGGTTAAAAACTATATTTGTTTACAAATTTCTGATTATTCAATGCTTGCATACACAATGACATGAAATATACCACAATATGATGAATTCATAAACCATTTGCAGCTACCAAATACCAGAAAGATAGACAAACAAATACACCATACCAGGTAATCAACCCAACTCAGTTCATGACATTGAGAGAGCCTTAAAATTTATCAATTTACACTAAGTTCAAACAATCTATAGTCTTTGAGGACATAAGTCCCTAATTGCTTCAACTGTGGGAAGTACTTGGGCTCTTCCTAGAAACTCATTATGAGGAGTACCACGGGAACCCCAAAGTAGCTAGCTGCTGAGAGGAATTGCCAAGCGAAATGGGCAACGACCCCCACTGATTGAGTAGAAACGCCCATGAGGAAAAAGCCAAGCGTTGTCTTGTGGCAGTCTTGGTGGCTGAGTGACCACCTACAGCCAATAGGAAGCCACTAAAACCGGGGTCCAAATGTCATTCCCACCAGTTTGATAAACATCTAACACAATTGATCCCTCACGCTCTTCCTCATGCCTAAGAGGTGAACCACCACCATTCGGGACATTGAACCAACACCATCGAGCCTATTCTCGATGACCTCGCACACCATCAAAAGGCCACACAGCCTCTGATTCAGATTCAAACCCATATCAGTCTGAACCAGACCTCCACATAGCACCATCAAGCCCCATGGATGGTGTAAATCCGGATCCATTTTCTGGCTTAGCCATAGCTAGTGGACCCATGTCCACATCACAACCTGTCACCCACAACTCGGTAGGTGGCCCAAGCACTGTCATGCAAACTGTCATCATTTAGCTGCCACCACCTAAGCCAAGCTGGTCCACTTGCAACACACAGGGGCAATGTCCCCTCCACACACACGGCCCCTCCTACCACACAACAGGGAAGTGGACCTTCCACTTACATTGCCCCTGTTGTCATACATGGGGGCAATGTCCCTACCACCCATACTATCCCCCCCACAACACTTGGGGCCATTGGCCCATCCACAATGGTGCGACCACAAGTACCCCCAGCTGTGTAGATGCATTATGCACCTGTAAATCCTACCACCATCGCAGCTCAATCCCACATCAACTTGGGGCCAAACCTGCCTTTCATGGCTCATCTTAACTTACCATATTTGGCACGGTTAACAAACAAACCCATTCACCATCAAGATTTTTGGGCTCCAATGCCAACTAAGCTACCATCAGACATCCCCATGTTTGAAGGCAAGGTAGGCGAATGTCCTCGAAACCACATTATGACATTCCATCTATGGTGCTCATCCAACAGCATCGTAGATGATTCCATCTGGATGAGGCTATTCCAATGCACTCTTACAGGAGCTGCGGCCAAATGGTACATTGAGCTACCACAAGCCAAGTACCCTGATTTCAACTCCCTAGCTTTCATGTTTCTATAGTATTTCCAACTCCCTGTCTGATATGATGAAGGGGTGGAGATCCTATTATCATGTCACCAAAGCACTACGACACATATAACTGACCACATCCATGAGTGGCAGTGACATCGCAGCTTATGTAAAATCCAACTCGACAATAGGATCTTCTTGGATTGGTTCCTCAAGACCTTGCTCCTGCCCATAGCAAAGGACATTGCATCTGAACATCCCCAATCTAAAGAGGAGGCCATACTGAAAGCCCAATAGTTTGATCTTATCTATGCCCAATTTGGATATCTGTACATCGTCATTCCAGATGCCCCCCATCCAAACACCTCCTACCAGGATGCACCGGGGACATCTCATGCTGTAGACGGCATCATAGGCTTGATCTCCCAACAGCCACAGCACCGTCCGACACCACCTACCATTACACCACAACCAAGCAACATTGCTAGTGTTGCTTACCAAAACCAAACTTTGGACTATGCCAGAATGATGTCCCGGTCTGGAGCAACAACTTCCTATGCACAACCTGTGCCACCGCAGTAGGCTCGGGCCATGGATTGGTCAACACAACAGTATGCAGGGAAAATTCCCACATTTGTGGCACCATCACCCCCACAAATCTACTATGCACCGCCAATGCAAACAGTTCAAGCCCCTGCCCCCGCTCCACCCACTCCATTGGGACAAGTGTTCACAGAACAAAACTGTCCCAACCAGTTTACCCCCAAAAATCAACAAGGGAAAGCTAGAAATAATCGACCCCAAAACCAAGGCAACAACCAACCCCAAGGAGGTGGTCAACAACCGAACCCTCCCAACAATACCACGGCAAACTGGCTAGCTCAAAACCCCTCATGACCAAATGCACCAAGGCACAACGCCCCGTTGCGCATAAACCAACCGTGCACATTATGTGATGTTTGTGGGCACTACACATTCAAGGGACCCCTCATGGGTCGAGCTAAGTAGGCCATTCAAAATGAGGTTCAACAGGCCGCCAATGCTGCAAATCAAGCCCAACCCAACCCAACACCACAAGGACCTCCTCCTATGGTGCTTCAAAACCTGCTACCAGTCCAAGGGTTGGTGTAAACCACACCCCCTCCCCAAGCCAATCCCAACGCTCTGGGGGCACCTCCCACAACTGAAAAAGGTGTCCACCACCTGCTAGCCATGACGACTGAAGAAGTCAACTTACAAACTAGACGGAACCAGTACGAAACCACCACCGAACCCGCTGACACATCAGTGGCATCAACATCCAAAACAGTCAACCTACCTCTTCAATTACCTCCATTCCCATGCCCCCCATTACGCAGAATTTCCAATAATGCCACGGATAGAGTTGCTGTCAGCTATAGCATCATGGATGATTTGGCCCAAACACCGACTTCCATGTCTGCTCTTGAGGAACTTAAAACATGCCCAATGCAGTGGAAAGCTTTACTAGCTTCCCTTGGGGTAGTATACCCCTCCGACTCCAAGTTGATCACATTTGACATAGAGAATGGAGAACCACGCATGCCATCCACCATCGCCTTTCAAATCCCGGTCTCTATCCAGAACTTGGTTGTGCACCAATGCATAGTGGATGAGGGAGAATCCACATGAGTTATGTCTACCCTAGTCTAGCAGAAACTGGGATCCCCAATTCTGCAACCATCCTCCACAACTCTGCGGGCTTATGATGGACATCCCACTAAATCCCAAGGAATTTTCCCCCATGTCCCCATCACATTAGCCAGGAAGACAGTGCTGATTGACATAGAGGTCATCAACGCTCAACTAGACTATAACATTCTCCTTGAAAGGAGTTATATGTATGCCATAAGAGCAGTCGCATCAACTGTCTTCCGTCTCATGATGTTCCCCCACAAAAGGAAGATTGTGACGGTTGATCAGCTCACTTACATTATCCGCAAGGGTTAACGGCACCCACCAATGTTATCCTAACCATCATCACTATTGAGCAACAAGGGATGCCTACACACGCTAATGTCATCCCTGCAATCAACACTATGGTTGACAACACACCAGCCTACCCATTGTTGAATGTGGGCCCTGGGTTGTTTGTCTATCCCACCATGATGTCTCCTTTCCCCTCTATGTCACCGCCACTGATAAAAAATGAGACTGTGGACTTGTGCATGGTCTCATCCAGTGCCGCTACACCCAAGAAACAAGTGCAGCCATAGCCCCAACCCCAACCCCAACACCGTCCACAGCCGCAACATCATCTGGAGCAGTAGCGTTTCACATAGCCACAACCACAACTGCATCCCCACATGCAACCAGTGGGGAGTTATCTGGGATCATCGCTAGTCCACATGATTCGCCTCCTCTTTCCCCCACCCGGGGTCATGAGCAAGCCGGTAATGGCCACCTTAAGCCTACCTAACTTCACATTTGTAATTTCGATATGTAATCTCGATCCACCAGCTCAACCACCAATGCCCCAGGTTGTTTTAACACTGGTGCAACCCATCACGGTGGAGTCTCACCCTCCACCTGGCCCATAAAATCCAACCATGGCACCCGCACCCGCACCGCCCCACCCAAAAAGGGCCAGGGGCAAGAATGACAAAGCCACCACAGAACCATGACATGTCCCGTTGTGCACCGTCTGCGAGTAATAGGGCCATCCAAATTAGAATTGCCCTGAAATCCCCATGATCCATGCACATTTGGATGCCATGGATACAAATGAAAACATCCCCATGGTTGAACTCCCAACCGCACCAATAGTCAGGAACGAGGCATTGAGAACAAACCATGCTTGTGGCCTTTGTGGTTTGTATGGACATTACTCTCACCATTTCTAAGACCTGCCCGAATTTCGAATGGCTCTAGCTGACCTCCTTCAACATTCCCTGGATTCTGAGATCACATTGATCAAAAAATTTCACGCCCCACCTCCTTCTTCGAACACCATATCCATTTACATGATGTCCAGTTCTACAGACCCTCTTGTCTCTACCATCACCGACGGTCCATCAGACATGTCTCTTCTGTTGTTTTCGTAGCCACAACCTCAGTCGCAACCTGTCTCTACCATCACCGATGGTCCATTAGACATGTCTCTTCCATTGTTTCCACAGTCGCAGCTCCATCCATAGCCGCAACCTCAGTTGCAACCTCAACCTCAGTTACTAGGGAAACAATGGGGTTCATTCTCGATCAACATGATCTGTTTCCTTTTTATTTTCCTTTTCCTTTTCCTACCATCCGGGATCTTGAGTAAGTCTACCTTGGAAACCCTCAATCTATAGGATTTTAGATTGGGAGATCCTATGTGGTACCTTGAACCACCTATCGTACCTCTGAGGCTCCAAGATGTGTTGACTCATGTCCAGCCAATTGAGATGATGTTGCACCTACCTCTAGGTCCATCAAAGACTCCTTCTGTCTCCAGGCCTGCCCCTCTTCCTCCAACAGAGACTGGGGGAAAGGCCATAAAAACCATAACCAACACCATTTACATGATCTCTAGCACCATTTTCCCTTCTGTCTTGTCGACCATGGAAGATCCACCTTATCTATCCCGACACCACTTACGCAATGATGAAGTAATATGTAAGACCACCTTCGGTTTTACCCCATTCCATTTAAACCATAGTCTAGAATCGATTCTTCCCATAAAATACTAGATTTCATCATCTTTCCTTGTCAATGACCTTCGTCTTGGCAAGGGGGCATACCTCTTTGCTAACTCAAACGGTTGACTCTTGAAGAAGCCACGCAACGGGCTCCACCTCAAGTGAGTCTATGCCTGATATAACCACTATGAGTCCCTTATAGCTCAGTTTTTCCCTTTCTTGTTTTACAACATTTTTTTTTCACCACAAATAAGGGACAACACCATTAGCTGCTACTCCAAAGTCACTTGGAACCGGTTCGAGACAACTCTCACATCCCCGGGCTCAAATTTACACCTACTTATGAGACCATCGTCTCATGTTTAATAAATTAGTTTCGGGACTGCTTCCTGGAAGCTACCTCGATTTACGAGCCACGACATGGCAATGCAAGTGTCTATGGACTTGTACTTGTATCACTCTCCCCTACTGCTATTCATGCAGGTTTTCAGGCCATCGCCCATTAAGCGTTACCATTCTTTAGTTTTGTTTTGTATTTTTAACACATAGTTGTCTTTTCTATTCACCGCACCTTACGCAGACCTTTGGACCACTATCCACAAAATGATTTATTTTTCTTGCATGTATTTGGCATATAAGTGCCCCTAGGCTTGCACTTACATCGCATGTAGTCAATTCCACCCACCATAACACACACACAGCTCTCTTGACCTTTGTCCGAGAGCCACCTCGGTTCGTGTGCCTCTGCCGCACCGACTCGTGAGCCTCTACCGCTATCTATCTAGCGCATGCATTGGTATGTTTGAGATCCTTCTTCTCTATCCATACTACGCAGATGATCTTTGTACCACTGTCGACCATCTCGACATGGGGCACCACCTGTGCCACCGCAATCAGTTGACCATACTAGAGTTTCGTTTAAGCTCTTTTCTGACTCCTAAAAACCATGAAAAGATAGCCGAGCGCAGCTGCTTCCTTTCCCACTTGCTAAAGTATAGGAAAGGGTGTCTACATCGTCTCATTTATCTCCTTTTTCGGACCATGTAGACCATTAAATGAAAAGGACCACCTTGGCGTATTCAATCCAAAACCATTCCCCCTCTGCATACTTTTATGCTTTCTCGGTCAGAGGGGCTGCACTTTACGAAAAATCTCACCACAGGTTGTCCGTTAAGCTCTTTTCCATCCTTCTCATCAAGAAAAGATTTCCTAGCAAACTTGGTTTCATTCATGCTCATAAAAGTATCTGAATGACCATCCAATTAGTATAGGTTTAACCTTTTCCGGCCTAATTGGACTACCAATGGTAAAGAATAAGAAGTCTCTCATCCCCCAAAGGATGGGTGAGCTCTCCTATGTATACTTTTATCCTTTATTGGGCACAGGATACTACCAATGAAAAAGAGCCCCCACTGGAGTCTTCTTCGTGATTTTAGACTCTCTAAAATTGAAAGCACCATCAAGCATTTACTTTCTAGGGCTCGCCAAAAATCCACGAGATCGTACCACAACGGTGTCCCTAGACACCACCCCACAGAAAATAGTTTAGAAGCGTTCCCACATTGGATCACCTTTGTTTAGAGTACTCTGCAATGTATCTTCCTTGGATCCCATCAATATCAAAAGTGTCTACCTCTTCCAAGTATTTCCCATCTACAGTGGCATTCCCGGTATTACAACTATGATCCCATTCCTATGAGTTAAGTTTCATTTACTACCTGGTCCGCCCTGCCATCATACTCTGAACAAAGAAATTTTGAGTCCACCACACTCCCCCTGCCCCTATTCAATTATTTCCCTCCCCGCCCCCATTCATTGGGTCATTCCACAGATTGTCTCACACCTTTCGGTTATCTCCCTCGTGCTCCTGGTCAAGGAAACATCATTGCCTTGACTAGGGGTAGGTCTCCCTCTATCGACGACAACACATATATTCTAGAGGATAGACCCATAGGTCCTTGTATCCTATTTTCATTAACCTCATTGATAAGTTCCTTGGACCACTTGAGATGAGTCCTTAGTGCCTCTCAGGATGGTTGTTTCTCACATGCTCGACTCCAACTACATCATCGCACCATTGAAATTCATACAGGGTTTGGTGCACACAATACTTGGTCAAAGACCTCGGATGTCACCTGACTCTAGCACATTGATGAGTCTACTGGAGGGACCTAAATAGGTTATGTCTCTTGTGATTTCCGGGTTGCATTGGAGATAGTGTTCAGAAGCCCCAGCAGTGCTTCTATATAGATTTATGATTGATGCAGCATACTTGTACCACAGAGACTCTGACTCTCAATCAGCAAGTCCATACAACTATGTACCGTTCCAGATCTAGAAGACCATCAGTCATGAAGATATAGCATTCCATTAGAATGTCATGGGTCCAATGTACCAGATCAGTATTGTATCCAGCCTCACATTGAGGCAACCATTATTGTATCATCAGTTGTATATGATCGGCTCTTGTATTTTAGAGAATAGATCAAATTATTCTTTTGACATTGTCATGAGCATGGGGATGCCCACTTCATCCATATACATGTCACACATTATTTGTATCTCACCCATTGATGGGAACCATATTAATACAAAAACCAAAAGCCACCATGCCCTAGCCCTGGTAGCACCACCTCACCACAGCAAATCCTATGATGCCAGTCGGCCATACGATTGTTACGGAGAGAAATTCCTATGGCTTGGGGTACCACAACAGACAGCTAGACTCCAGAAATCAATCTTTCCCAATATGCAATAGAAATAAAAACATC
>LPNX010885682.1:396365-413848 GCA_001517045.1 Pseudotsuga menziesii
ATCCCCCTTGCTTCAATGTACCAAGAGGTTCCTTATATAGCTTCACAAGGGATAATGAAAGGTCGAATCCGTGCGATCTCAAGGCATATGGAAGGCCAGGATTCATATGAGTCGGATCCAAGTCAAGGAACGCTCCAAAGGATTTTGGATTATGTATACATCCCGATGTACACGACTATAGGGATCAAACCCGCGTATGTACACGGTTATCGGGGAAAAGGCCGCGTATATCATTTTTCTAATGTTTTAGGGATGGTCAATGATACATCAAAAGGCAAAAAATGGTCCATAGGGGTTAATGAGTCTGTAGCGGGACAGGGGAAGGCCATACAATGTGTGATTCACCTAGTGTGGTGAAATCCGCTATAACAGATGCCCCCTAATGTATGAGATCAGAGGGGTTATACAATGGCCGAAATACATTATAAGTCCATCCCAGAAGTGAAGTGATGAAGGTACCCAAATGGAAGACCAGCCACCCAATCAGCATAATACCATAATACAACTCTGCATATAACTGCAAATACATCTATCAGTCCCGGATACATAAGAGTACAATGGCCATGAATAGGCATGAAACATGATAACACATATGTGGTCATCGCCACGTACAATATACATAGATCAGAATCTCCATGATGAATATATACAAAGTACAATGATCTCCATAAAGGCTGAAGATATATAACAAATCAAGATCTCCATAGTGGCTGGAAATTTATGACATATACTGGAACAAGTCACGAGAGCTGAAATCTCATGAACACTAGCATGATCAAGGAGGTAGCATATAGTGGATGCCACCAGTCTGGAAGGTCTTCTACACAAACCGCTACGAGTACATGTCCTACTATGCGAATAGAGGTGTCGAGGTTGAACATAGTAGTCCATCGTCTGATTACCGGTCATTGATGTATACCGTTAACAAATGCGAGATCACCCACCAATAATGAAAATGGGAATCAAGGTACTAGAGTGCAAACTAACAAGTGTGAATAAATGTGTTGAGGTTGAACACTTGAGAGAATCCATCGATCAGGGGACATTGATGTATTCCCAAAACTGTCGATGGCGAGAGAACCTGCCATTGATGACTGCAAGTCTCAAGGCACTCAAAATGACTCTAGACTCCAATCCTAGAATAAATGATCTGAAGTCGATGGGATGAAATATGCTGGAAGGAGGGCATTAGGACATCCCCCATCATCCAACATGAGGTATTCAGCAAGGCTGTATAATATGGAAGAACTCAATCATAAGGTGCACGAACCAGTAACTGTACCGGGAATGGCCGACATGCAAAGTCAAGATAACTGAGGAATGGCCGACTCAGGTTTCAACTTCCTTCGAACAAGAGCATAATGGCGTATGGTGACTAAATGAAGGCAGCATAGACTCGATATACAAATTGGGACATCTCTATGATGTAGGAGGCATCAATAGAGGCTCCATAGGGACTGGAAGCTTAACCAGTTGGTGGAGATAAAACTCAGATAACGAGTATAGCTCCTAAGTCAAACTATAACCCAACCAATGGATGTGATATACAGTGCTCTGTTCGAAGGCGACACGACTCGACAAATGCCAAAGATAATATCTTTTCTTGTCCGGATTTTTGGTTTTTTGATTTTTTTTGGTCTTTTTCAGTTATTTGAAAAGCTTGAAAAAAGAATAAAATAGCTTTATAGTTACAAACTAGGAGGAGACGAGTGTCATAAAGGCAAACAAACTAGTTCCAAGCAGTGGAACATACCTATGCTCAATGCAAGGATACATGTGTAGGATATCGACACTCGGGGGAAAATCCCCTCCCAGTAAAAAGGGAATCAAGCCGTGAAGGATATAAATAAAGGCTCTGCATGGCTAGACATGAGACAAGCTCAGGCTATATGGCTAAAACGCAATGTCAGGAGAGCCGACATAAAGTTCAATAAGACAGGAAAAGCTCATGATAATGAATCCACAACTTGATAGAAGGGAGTCTGGGGGATCATGGCCAGCATAAGATCAAGAGGAGTATGAGGCTCTTGCTAAATATCATGGCAATACTATACAACGGACTCCCACACCCTAAAGGGAGAAACATCGGCATGGGCACCAAATGCAAATACGGCGCTAACTAGGGTACCCATGTAAGGTGAGTCTCTACCACTCATATTATGCCACTTCTATAGCAGCAAGAAGGTTCCGTGACATAATAGAGTGGATTCGTACCTAAGGATATAGTGACATGGTCATAAGGTCATGCAAAATGCAAACGGTGGTGAACCTAACCTATATGCCAGTATAGACGTAATACATGTGAAAGGCACGAACGGTCTCTGGCCACAAAAGAAGCATCCAACAGACAACTTCAGACCCAAGGAAGACCCAACCACACTCACAACCCACCCAGCAAATTCCCACAACATCAGACTCACCAAAAGGGAGGATGTACGCGACTGTAAAAAGAACATTTGCGTATGTACGCGCCTTTTGGCCAAAAACCCGTGTATACACGCGACTGTTGGCCAAAAACCCGCGTATATAGAGAAGGCAGTGGTAAAAAGTAGGTCAAGGCCAAACCAATAAAGGGGAGTGTCAATGGACAAACATACTATAACATGCGACACAGAAACAGAGAGAAACAGAGAGCAAATCAATAATATCAAGCCCATTGTGCCCCCAACCCCAAAGAAGAATAATTAACATCCCCAGCAGAGTCGCCAATTCTGTTACGGAGAGAAATTCCTATGGCTTGGGGTACCACAACAGACAGCTAGACTCCAGAAATCAATCTTTCCCAATATGCAATAGAAATAAAAACAACTAACACTAAAAGATCGAACCTCGTACCTTATTCCAAACGGTTAAAGTAGATCCCCGTTGAGCTTTCCAATCTTCAGCTTGAATTGTTATAGCACGTCCTCAACAACAAGTAAACAATACAAGCATACTATATTTCATGGTGTTAGATCTATTCTAGCATATATAATCAATAATGTATAAGCATTTGACATATTCCAATGGATGCAACATTCATTCAAATACACATTACTGGACAGGAAAATATATTTCTATTAATATGAATCAGAGATTACAAGTGACAACCTCTGACAGCACGTCTGCAAACCGGAGAAACTGAATCCCCCACTTGGGCCTCCACCACCTCAGTCCTCCATCACTCCAATAGCAAGCTCACTAACAAAGGAAAGTTTGGGAAGAACACAATAGTGCTCCAAAGGGACAAAGGGATGCAGAATCAAGTATAGTTCTAGCAACAATGGACTGTAGTTTCGATACTCTCAATTCTCTCTTCTCTCTATCCCCCTTGCTTCAATGTACCAAGAGGTTCCTTATATAGCTTCACAAGGGATAATGAAAGGTCGAATCTGTGTGTTCTCAAGGCATATGGAAGGCCAAGAGTCATATGAGTCAGATCCAAGTCAAGGAACGCTCCAAAGGATTTTGGATTATGTATACATCCTGATGTACGTGACTATAGGGGTCAAACCCGCGTATGTACACGGTTATCGGGGAAAAGGCCGCGTATATAATTTTTCTAATGTTTTAGGGATGGTCAATGATACATCAAAAGGCAAAAAATGGTCCATAGGGGTTAATGAGTCTGCAGCGGGACAAGGGAAGGCCATACAATGTGTGATTCACCTAGTGTGGTGAAATCCGCTATAACAATGATGAGCTCCTGCCCTCACACATCAGGGGGCAATCTATTAACCCAAAAAATCCCTCACTAAGCTCTCCATGACCTACACCACCCAAGGACACCACTTCATGACCCTCCATTAGACCCCCACACCCTAAAAAATGCTTAAGGATGAAGAAAAGGGCTTAAAAACCCCAAAAATGAGCCTAAAATACTCTCCTAGGAGCTAAAGCCCCCAAAAAGGGGCTAAAGCCCGGACCAAGGGCTTAAAACCCTAAAACCCCCAAAAAGATATAAAAGGAGGGTGGGGGGTCACTCTCAAAACACTTCTCCCTTACATACTATTATGCTGCCCGTGGATGCCTTGAGACCCTTTTGTCTCTCAAGCCACCCACACTCCCTCTTCTCCATCTCCATTGAGCCATAGCTCTCCCATCCAAGAGAGAGGTGCTTCTTCAAGCCAGGGCATGGTGGCCCATTCCACCCAAAGAGAAGGTATAGCTTGTTAGTTTTTGTTTTTGCTTAATGATTTCTTTGCTTTCTAATCCATGGTTTATTTACAGGTTTCTAGTTTCTAACAGTTGTTTACAAGTTATTAGAAGCGGAACCCTAACCCATTGTTTGCAAAGGGGTTCTCCATCATTTCTCTTATTTCTCTTCTTTATTTTATTTCTGTCTAGTTTTATTTCCGCTTTCTTTTCAGCATTTTTACAAGCAGGAACCTACCCTTCTGTCCTATAGATAGAAGGGAGCCATTCCTACCCCTGTAGCAAGGAGAAATCCCTACTACAGTTCATGATCATGTTCATGGTCCAAGCCCTCTATGTCACATCTCTCCTCATTCACCTGCAACTTTGAAGGCTCCTCATGCATAATCATCAAAGGTCGTTCCCCCAAATGACATGTGACACTCATGCCCTCATGTGTCACTCATGTCAAGGATTATGAAGTATTTGTTGCTGTCAATAATGAAGATCATGCCAAGCTCAATTGGTAATTGAGATCCTCAACCATCCTTTCCTTATCTTCTACAAAACTTAAGAGCAAGGTCCTTATCCATGAACTGCAAGTAATTAGACTTCATCTACTCTAGTGTTTCTCTGATGATGCGCAATTGGGTACTAATGACCCCTTCTACAACTGTACAACTCCCCTTTGTCTCTCCTCTAACTAGATATTCCACATAAGGACTTCAATAAACCTATGTGCACAATATGCTCTCATCAACACTTGCCTAATTTTCTCCTCAGTGACCAAATGCCATGCATAGGCATATCATTAACTCGGTGTAGGTTGTCACTTAAATCATGTGAATCATACAGACTTTCATCTATCATTTTCACCCTTTCATTGTCCTCTACATGAGAGATGAAATCATCCTCAAAAGGCATCTCATCTGGATCTATGCCCTCACCAAGATCAGGTGCACGCACTCCCAACTAGTCATCTTTGTGTACAACCATATATGCATCACCACCCATGTCATAAATAGGATGAGGTATTGAATCCAAGTCATCATTGGCATCATTCGTAGGGAAAGAGGATGGCTCCTCCACATCCTTATAGTCATCATAGGCTGCTGCATCCACATTTCTTGCTACTTCGGAAACTGCATCACCCATTCTGGTGGTGTTATTGGCCTCACATGCCGCTTCTTGGTCTTCTTCAATAAGATTGGATGCATCCTTCTTCACCTACTCTTCTTCCTTCAACTTCTGCTCTTTGTCTTACTTGGTGAGATAGTATTTTTCAATCATGCATTTTAGTGTTATTAGATTCTTCGAATTTTCAGCCATGATCTTAGAACATCCAGCTGAGATTTTTAAGAATTCGTCAATCAAGATTGCCTTTTCCACTTTCTTCATGTTTCCCCTGATTTTTAGCACTGTAATATCCACTAGAGGACCCCAACCCAATCCTACACTCTGTTATGTCCACTGATCTAAATATATCCTTTCACCAAACAATTAAATGTGTCTCTGAAGTTTGGCAAACACCAAATATGTAAACTATTGTATCTACTATAGAGGTGTGGTACTTGGGATAAATATCAATACCGTAATTGTTTGGACTGACTATTGTTGTGGTGCCTTGGGAATGATTGTTTTGCATAATATTAAGGACTCTTGAGAATTGTTGGTGCTGGTTGGTTTATGATATGAACTTGTTTAGGGATGGCACCATGATAGGATATTCATTTCCCCAAAATATAATATAAAATCACAAAGAGATATAATTTGCAGCACCAGAAGAGGACAATATATCCGCAAATCATATTTGTTATAAATATAATAAGAGTTGTTTTACATGCTTGCTTAAAGAATTATGCACACATTTAAACACATATAAGCACACACTTCTGTTAAGTATTTCTAATAATGATGCACTCTAAGAAAGTTCTAGGTATCAAAAAACATTAGATTGGCATCTTTTCAGATCTGCGCAGACATTTTCTGTGTAGCAACCCTTCCCTTGTATAACGCTTACTACTAGACATACGTGATTACTAATTTAGAATATTAAGGCCGCAGCCTTATATGCCAGCATTGTAAAGGAAGTCATGATCATTTTGATTGGCTTCTGTGGATGGTCTCATCTTCCAGGGGAACTAGTGTAGAGAGAGGTTTTTGAAGGCGGTTCTTAGCATTGCCAAGATTACTGCTAGTTATGTAGGATGCACCGATTTGTCAAGTGAAATTGAAGTGAAATGATTGCGAGACATCAATTGACTAATACATTTTCAGATCTTTTCAAAATGATCCATAATTTTGAATTCAGAGATAAGCCATCAATTGATATTTGATGGTTTCTCAATTTAGTTGTGTATCTCATCTAACACTTGAAAAAGAAAAATTATGTTAACAGATGCTTTTGACATTTCTACTTTGTTGTATTTCAGCAATGGAATATCATTCTACTCGTCAGGTTAAATTCCAGGTGCAAGACTTGGGTGATTATGACATAAGAGTATGGACTTAGCCAAATGAAAAATAGTTGTAATTACTGATTCAGATTTTTAATGGCCATCGTATTGGTAAAAACAGGCCGCTTGTGGGCCTGACAAATTCGGGCCAATTGTAATCCTCTTGGAGAGATGCCTCGAAAATCCAGAGGTGCAAAAAAAGTAGTTCTATACTAGCTGGATAGGCATTAGCGTCATATTGATTAAGTTCAATTTTCCTTACTGACATTAAGGAGGCCGACCAAACACTTTGAGAATGAATCTGGCCCACTAGGCCTAATGAATTTAGCAGGATTATGGAGGGAGTGTAATAGGCTCCTCTAGTCTTAGGCCTGCTACTAGGTATACTCCTGCCAGTGGGTGGATTTATAAATGAAATAGCTCTGCTATGGTAATTGGAGAGTGCAAAGATTACCTTACCTGAATGGTAAATGATAAAGAATCAGTGGTTCACCGACCACTAAATCTGCGAATCCCATGAAATCATTCAACCTGGTGAATGCTCACTCTTTGATCAGTGATTCACAAGCCACTGGATCTATAGATAATATCTCTGAAATATTCAACCAAGTTGCTCGCTCTTTGATCGGTGATTCACAAGCCACTACATCCGGGGATCCCACCTTATTCTCAAACCTGGTGGCATTGATTGGCACTCTTGTAATCTCATCCTGCATACAAATTATTGGGGTCCTAGGTCCTACATCCACCGGAAAAATCCACCTTAAAAAACAAAAAATTGCATCCATCGCTTGGGTTTAAACACAAAAAAAACACAAACTTGCATCCATCGCTTGGGTTTAAACACTAATATCTGATATAGGGTTTGATTTCTCGTGCAGGGTTTCAGAGGACCCTCGTGCAGCAACCAAGTTTTGCAATTATAGGATTAAGAAGAAAATATCGGCACATATTCGGCAATCAACCCTACTTGATACTGGGAAATGTGCTGGGAAAATGGCAACAGTGGATGCAATACTGGGTACATTTTAATGGCCTTGCAACCACTGAATTTAAAATCCCTAGCAAGCTATAATAAGTATACGATAGAAGCGAAAAACCCGCGCTCTGCAAAACTATAATGTAAAGAAAGCTAATAGAAGCGAATGTACTCCCACCATAGAAAATAGAAACAAATATGACTGGTAAAGAGAGCTGATAGAATCTAATGCACTCCCACTGTAGAAATTAGAGAAAGAAATATGTGCAGTGGAAATGTATGAGAATATGTAAACATTCACACAAACCCTTGGATGACAATCGGGTATTAAAATAGGGCACATGAAGTATATAATTTGATGTGGAAAATGCAAATAACAACAACATGCGTCACATACATCAAATAAGGGCAAACAAATGTGGATGAAAAATAGACTGGCATACCTTAGCCGGCCATGCCAGAAATGCCTTGACCTTCTCAAGCACAAGATCTCTGAGCCTCCATTGTCTGGAGGTAGCAAGAGCCTCCATTGTCTGGAGGTAGCAGGAGCCTCCATTGTCTATAGGCAGCTATTTTTCCTCCTCGTCTTTTAGCCGGTGCCATGTCGTAAAACCCCGATGGAAACAATAAACATAACCCTTATTATTATTTCTGTCTAGCATACTCTAAACAAGAATTATACCCCCCCAGTCCTCCTCATCCACAATTTCCATAACACCATTAATTCCCAACGTAACCCTTATTATTATTCATGGCATCAGGGATCAAATTTGAAGGCGTGGTCTTAATTTCAAATAGATGGTTATATATTCATGTTGCCCTTCAAGGATGAAGGGCTTCCAAAATAACTCACCTTTCAAATGACAATAATAAATTAATTACACATTTCAATTAAAAAAGGGTGTTAAAACTTTTTTTTTTTGCATTTCAATTAGCACAAAAAACAATCATACATAATTATTATGCACTATAAACTAGCATAACTCAAAAACACTAGTTTTGTGATTCTAACAAAGTGAGATTTATGACTGTAATGTCATAGAAAGTCAAAGACAAATGGTTTAAGTGCCATCCAAATCAATCATATCCACTAACTTAAGGGTCTTTCATTCCTAAGGAAATTCTAACAATTCAACAATCAAAAGATCCAAGACTATGGGTAGATGTCAACTTTAAATTCATCCAGTAGGGGGATGAACAAAATACAGAATTGATGGTGCTGCAGTGGAATGGAAAGGTCAATGCTGATTAGTCGCCTTTGGCAGGTAGGTCCAAGCTTAGGATTCCTTGTGTTTGGATTGTTCAACTAATTTATATCCCAAAAACTTTCAAAATTCATTAGGGTTGATGGGAGATAAATGCTGAAAAGATTGTAATACTATCAGCCTTCAACCACTTCCCAAAACTCTACACTTTTTGTTTAAAAATTCTAGTATTTCCTATAACTAAGCCCAAATGTTTTACCTTCAATCATTCAGTGACTTAGATTTATTCCAATATGAATTTAAATGCTTTAAATAGTATGTCTCATACATCCACAAATTATAGGGCTACATGTAATTCACTCATACATCCTAGAGTTACATAGTTATACTAATTTATGTTGGGCATATTCCTCTTTCAAAAGACTTGTTCCAAAAAAAATCAAAGAAATCAAATTCCATATTTCAACCCAAACAAACATAATTACCCAAAAGTGAATGCTCTGTCCCAGAGAACCGTTTCTTTTTACATGACAATTGGTTAAAATGGAATTTGAATGAGAACGATCACTATTTTGCAAACGATCCTAGCTGGGCATCATTGTTTATCTAAGAATTTGATCTACTATTACAAGCCCTTGGTTCTTTAGATCCTAAGTTCTCCATGGAAATGGAAAACATAGTTTATATGGAAAACATAAATCATACAAAACAGAGTTTCATAGGCCAAGCACATGTACATTGATAGGTTCTTTAAGAAAACATTTGAGCTACAGTTCCAAAATATTCCCACAAGAAGGATTTATATCCATATTGCATGGGTACGATAAGGATGAAATATTTTTGAACTATTAATTAGTACAAATTTGGGGCCTGTTTATCAACAAGAATGTTAATCATTACAATTGCTAGATGTAGTTGTTCTAATTCATTAGTCTAGATTTAAATATGAAAAGTTGATATGGGGAATGTTATGGGTGTTTCAAAATATGGATCTAAAGGGAAATATGGGGAATAAATTTGAGAACCTGATTACTGTAAATTTCCGCTCTAGCTCCAGGAACATGTTAAGAAGAACCATGTTTGCAAGGCTTGTCAACTCCATGTATTTGTGGACTAGTAACCGGTCAATGCCTACCTATCAAGGGCAATGTATTGAAGGCCTCTACAACCTGTTGCAGCAGTAGTAATAGCTCCTCCCCATCCCATAAGGCGACCTGCTTACACAACCATATGTGTGCATTAAAGGGGTTGAAAGTGAAGGACCAGACATTGAACCTCACCACCACTACTATGGATCATTTTGTCCAAGAGATTGAATAGCTTGGGAATAATGGCATAGGAGATCTTGCTGGTGTTTTGAAACCCGCCGACAGAGGAGCTTCAGGTTTAAATACTATGATGTGAAATATGGTTGAATTTAATTCCACGGAAGCACCAATTTCGGTAGAAGCACTCATTAAAGGGCCAATCTAGCATGGACTAACCGAGCTTACCCAGTGTACCTATCACCATAGAATTACCCAGTAAACCCCATAGTTCAAGCACAATTCAAGAAAAGGCCCTTGTACTTAACCTAGTTTCACACTCATAATCTTATGAAAAGCACTCGCAACTTTTATTAATTAAAACTTGAACGATTATTCAGTAGTGCATTTGTATTCGCACGACCTACTTCTAATCAATCGAGGATTTCACTGATGATTTTCTTTTTTAATTCTTGTTGGTGTTCTGATAACCCACCGGCAAAGGAGCTTCAGGTTTAATATTAATATGTTGTGAAATATTTAATGTTACAGTTGAACATCTCATTGCCTCCTATTTACGCATCTCCTTATATAATAATTTAAATTATGATTAAGAATATTTAAATTATAATAATTTCCTTTTCATGAAACTTTTATGTTCATTATAGAGTAGCCTTCATGAAAATCAAAGTCAGTGCCACCATTAATATAAATGCCACTATCTGATTCCATTTGATAATAATAACCAGATGGATCTGTTCATTTGCTGCTATTTAATTTATTCATTGGCGTCCCTTTACCTAACGAAACCTAACGTCTCCGAGACTCCGACTCTCCACAGGGCTTCTTGATCCCATTAGATTGTAATGTTCATTGATGGCTCATTAAAGGGGAGTTGAACCATGCCATTCTTCATAGTACGAATCCAGTTGAACCATGTTGTAGTTCAACTTCTATCATAACCATCAATAAGTAGATAACCATCAATGCACTTGAGCCGTAGATTAGTCTTCACTTTTAAATCAATGATTTGATGTTCTTTGATAGTGCTACATAGTACATCTATGAATTAAGACAATACTAAAATAATTGAAGGCCAATTTTTAACCAAGCCCTTTTAATGACATTTTAATTTCAATATTCCCCTTTTTATTAACATGGCAAAAATAAAAAATCACATTTTACATGACGGGCAAATTTTAATTGCCACTTCACAGACGGTCTAGGATCCCTTTGATAGGCTATGACGGCTTGAATTTTGATCCATGCCTGGCATACCCTGAACAAGAATTGTCCCTCCTAGTCCTCCCCATCCACAATTTCCATAGCACCATTAATTCCTAGATTCCACAATAGTTTCAATGCCTCTAACAATTGGTTACCAGTTAAATTATCGATTAATATTTTACAGTGGCAATATTTTTCGTGGCTCCTTGGAAAATGGATGAATGGGCTCACGATGGAATCAGCTGGTAGCAATCCATAGAATAAAGAATGGAACATCGATTGCAAGCGAATATTGCGATGGAGTTTAACAATTTTGATGGTGCTCAATCTCAACCCAACCCATTTATATCGATCCAACCCATTTAACATCTCTACCCTCCCATTGATATATAATTTCTTCTTTGTCATGTTTATGTATAACCAATAGGGATTTGAATCCCCTGCCTCCCGACCACATAGGATTTCATCTCTTCTTCTTAAAGTTGTATTTTCTTTTATTTTTAAAACTAATGAGAAAAAAAGAAAAAGGTAAAAATTTAACAACATAGATTTAAGAAAATTAGCAAAGAAATCGATTGCTATATGGATGTTTTCACCATAACGTCATGTTTGATGTGTTGTCATGGGCCCTAGTCTATAATGTCATCTCTATGTGGGAAATCTTTGGCTTACAAGCAAGAAAATGTCATTTCAAGCTTTGTGCGACCAAGAATAATTATCATTGATTGGGCCATATTATCAAGTCAAAAAATAACGTCTAAGGGTAAGGGGCTCATGGGTCATCTGTGATTCCCTAGACCACCTCAAAGGCCCTATATACTACATAGATAATATTTAGCTAATGAGTAATATATGTCAGTCATTTTGAGGTTTGACACAGCAAGATGGCTTTCAATCCCTTGGCCATGATTTGATGTGAAAAGAGTTATTGGGGAAAAATATTTTTCCTTAGGGCTCATGAACTGCGTGTGGGGCCTTAGGCCACCATAAATCCCTATAAAGGGAATATTGGCATGTGAGAAAGATATAGTACCTCTTTTATGAATTTTTGTTAACCATGGATATTTTTTGTAACTTAAGCAATGGCAAGGTCAAAAGACACAGCCTTAGGCCATAACATTTGCATTTGGCCTATAAGCAAAATATGGTCATAGAATATTCTACACAGGGCATAACAGAGAAATAGGAAAATACAACAATGATGGAGAATCCTTTGCATTTGTTCATAGAAATCATGCTACCCGGCATAAAATTATAAAGAAGCCACATGAGCTGATTAATTACCCAATTCTTTCCATCTTCAGTATTTTGATTTAATCCCAAATTCTCTCCATCTTCAATGATCCTATTGAAGGAAAATGCATTGATTTCTTTAACAAAATGTGGAAGTTGAAAGCTGGGAGGTCATCCAGAGGCTCCATGAGAAAGCATTATCATGACTATTACATGAGTAATAGGCGGTTCGATAACCTCTTGTTATAAGTCCAAAGCTTCGCAGTGTTGCACGCCCAATCCGTTAGTCCTTATAACAGAGCAGGCTCACCCGGTTCGTTCTCAGCATTCAACGATCGTATGGATTTGGCCCCTTGTCCCCATAATTTATGTACCCTCATAGAGTTTGAGGTATGGTTACTCATATTAGGTCTCCTAGCCAGGTATTGTCCTGGATAGTCCTAATTAGTCCATCTGTGTGAATCTCTCTCATAAAACATAGCTATAAATGTCAATATGTAGTAATACAAAATCCAATCACGAGATAGCGATCTAAATTTTGGTGACCTAGCATCAGTACCACCACCATCATGGGTATATAGTATATAGTATATGAGAGAAATATCTAAGACAAAGACAGTAGAGGCATCAACAGCGGTAGAGATCCTAGTTTACTTTGATCCATCCCCAAAAACCAAGCTTTGAACGTCCTGGCCCGAGAATCAAGACACCCACATTGCCAACTGGGCGCCCTCTGAAGTCCTCATGGGCTGTGAGAATTCCTCATGGGTAGAATAATGTTAAATACTCTCATGACCAAATTAAATACTCTCATGGCCAAATTGGGGACGGACCAGATGGACCAAATTGATACTCATAACCCTGAATCCATAGATTGATTTAGCAGAAACCCCATTGGGAAATGGGTAGTTGTAAATAGATCTATATTTGAAAAATCCTTCATGTTTTGCTTTGCCTCCCTATGAAACTTCATAGGTTTTAATGTATTCTGATTTGTATAATGTATAAGTAAATAATATGTGTATATATTTAATTATATTAAATCACATAACATATGAACTATATATATTTATTTATATTAAATATTTTAACATATGAGCTATAGCAACATATTTATATTAATTATATGTTATTATTATATTTACATATTTTACCATTATTAAGGTGAAAGAAGTTTATATGTCATAAGGGTATTTTGCCACCGTGATGGTTTGATATAGGTGTTGGATTTTCACCTGATGGTTTGTCAATTTGGGGAGTGAGTCCTAATTATACTAGTCACTTAAGTGATTTTGATAAAACTTGACTTATCGGACGAACCGCAGCCAAGTGCAGAGCATACACACCGGAGTCTTGTCAATTTTAGTAAATTTTACAATGGGCGTTCTTGTTAAAAGAAAACCCTCCAGGAACCTCTTTCGATCCAAGTGGATCTCAATCGGGGAATCAAGGAGGGGTTAATTTTATAATGCTTATTGAAACAAAATATGATAGCAAGTGAAACAATAAAGATGAGCAAAGCACAATTTTCTAATTAGACTACCACGAACCTTTCTTCACCTTTCGGCTCAAAGGAGGCTCGTGGGGTAAGTATTAAAGTTACTTTGAAAACAATAGAAATGGAATATGGAATTGATTTTATGTCAAAGTATACTACCCTGCATATTAATGCTACTCTATATTACAAAAGATGAACGAAAAGAAAAAAAAAAGACATGGACGCAAATCCCCCCAGGGGGGATGGGGAATGGGCTGGAAAGAGCCTATTCAAAAATTATTTTTATTAACAGCGGTTAAAATATCATAGAACTGATATAATTCCTCTTGATCCTTATACAGAGTGAAATCAAGAGCTTACAAAGTGCGAAAATTAAAGGTTTTAGTCAAATGAGAGACCCCTAGGGGGATTTGAACGCTCCTGAGGCCACTTTCGAATAGAATATTCCTTTATTTTCTGTCAAAACTAATAAAAAACAGAAAGAATATTAGACTAAAATATGCCCAAAAGCACTCTGAAAGTACCTTTGGGTCAGCTTACTTTTAACCAAAAAAACTAAGTTAAAACTTGTTAAATTGGGGTAATCTAGTTATGCAAAAAGGAACCAAGGAAAGCAAGATTTCATTCGGATATTGGCTTGCTTTTTGGGTAGCCAATAATATGTGCACTTTATTGCAGAATATGAATCTTTAAAGAATGAAAAAGAAACTACCTTATGAGCAAGTTTTAGATCTATGACTTAGCTACTTGCAAAAAGGGCAATTCCTACACCTAGATCTATCTTTATGAAATGATATTCTTTATAAAATTATAGATATAAGCAGAAATACTATTATAAAATAGATCTAACAATATATATTCATTTGTTAGAACTAGATCTGATCATAAGAGGAAGAGACAAGTAACATGAAGATTGATTTTTAAAGAAAGAAGGAAGAGAAGGGGAAAGGCCCGTTGTTGGATGGATCTGCAATGGAAACTGGTTAGTGGAATACAGAGGGGAAATGCATTCACAAATTTTTTGGATGTACAGTGGATTCAAACTAGATCCACAGCTCGTCCAATCCTTTCTACCTAAAAGCTAAACACACAATCCTGCACGAAACCTCATGAGATCTAGATATATATATGAAAAAGAGGCAAAATTTACATGCAAATAAACTTATTAAACATGTATAATATAGATATTCAAACATATATGCTATGAGATATAGAAAAAACAAGTAACCTTACTTGCCCAACTATACTCCTATTGATTCAGCTGAATCGTTCAAGCCAGACAAGGATCAGATGCAGAAATTGAGAGAAAAGCCGGCAACATCAATAGCCTTAAGACAATGCTTAATCCACACACATGAGAGCATTACACCATTTAGCCTCCAAATCTTCTTTATTCCAACAATCAAAATATTACAGCAATATTACAATAGCAAGCCCTTCAATCCAACTCTAACTAGCTTGGAAGAGGCTATTGTGCTTGGATATATACAAAAACTAGGAGATCCATCCCAGGGGGGGCACAAATCCCAAGGAAACACATCAAATCAGCTGAAGGAGAGTCCATCAATGCCTGATCTGTGTCTAGCTAAGCCAGATCTGAGCCTCACTGATTGCAACTGTCAATAGAGGGGCTGATCTAACTGACACCTCAACCTGTTGACTGAAGCATCCACCAAAACTCATCTAGATGATCCAAAAATGTGTGGAGGAGAGAGGGAGGGCGAAATTCCCCATAAAGGATGTTGAAGCTCAACTCTGGATCTGATTTGCTCACCTCCTTCAGTCAAGGATTTGTCAGATCTAGTGAATCTGCTTCAGATCTGACTGATTTCAATCAAATCAGCTGAGAATCCACTGATCTATGATTTTGGATTTGCTCCATTATTCATCAATTTATTAATTAAAATCATCAATAATTGATTTTTGGGGATTTTTGACCTGAGTGATGGAAAATCACTCAAAACTAGGAAATAGTCGGTCCATGGGTTTACATGGTGCTCTTAGCTTGAAAATGAGCACCTACATGACTGAAATTGATTATTTGGCCCACTTTTATTAAAAAATCAAATTTTCCAATTAAGCTATTAAAAAATAGCCTATGTTTTGGAAAAATTAAATTTTAATAAAAAACACTGAAAAAATTAAAAAATTGAAAAATTGAAAAATTGAAAAAAACCTAGGGGGACTTAGACATGTTGATATGACTCGACCATGATGTCTATCATGTTTATACATTGACACATAGACTCTAATAACCTCAATAGGCCTAAATGCCAAGTCGACCACCCCAACTTTGGAGGTATGGAGTGAAAAACTCAGAAATTATCAGTCGTTTATTCAACAACCAATAATAACCAAGGGAAAAACACCCTGGGCTGATCGGATTGACAAATAAAGTCTAAGAGACCGAGTCTTTTACAGACACTATCATGCTAGAACATTTATTACAATTCCCCCATGGGGTTAGAACATGTGATATAGTACAACAAAGCTTCCCAGAAGCAAGACTGAAGGTTCTCTGACGTTCGAACAAGTTATCCTTGTCCAGTTCACCAGGCTCACTTGATAAAAAAAACCACTAAGTACAACTTAGGTGGTAACATTCTGGCTCCAACTATGGGACGTGTGCTCAATCTAGTCTTTAAGGCAAGGAGAGGATACGAGAACACCAGAATCTCTTGTTTATATACCCTGTAAAAACATCTCAACTTGACAAAAAAAAACCCTTAGTAGCACAAGATTTACATAAAAAACCAAATGAACCATTAAGCTGATTTATTTAAACAAATTAAATGTAACTAACTAATGAAAACAAAAATGTTTGATTATAGCTAAGTAAAAAACAAAAAATGCAGAAAGTAAGTGCTTTTTTCAAGGAGATTATTTTCCTACTCTAAGCATGATATAAAAATGGTTAAGTGTAATAAAAAATCCAATGTAACTGTTGGCAATAACTCCCAATTCCATCTATTCATGGCTGAAACATTTATTTATACATTATAATGTGGCGGTTGATAACCAGCCTTCTCACCTTCCTATCTATTCATATTCCTATTTATTATTTATTTACAATAATCCCGACGGATTATTCTTACAATCCCCTTCTTAATCCGAAGGGGTGTTCGTAAGTCCAAGCATGTTTCTGAATCTTTCAAACTTTTCTCGTCCAAGCGCTTTGGTGAAGATGTCTGCAACTTGATCATTTGTGGAACAATGTCGAAGATGGGCTGTCTTGGCCTCTACATGATGTCGAATCAAATGATACTTTGTATTGATGTGTTTGGTTCGATCATGGAATCTAGGATTCTTAGCCAGCTTGATTGCAGAAGTATTGTCAACCAACAATGGAGTGGAGTTCTCTTGTTTTTCTTGCAACTCTTCAAGTATCTTCCTGAGCCATACTATTTCTTTCGTTGCTTCAGCTGCAGACACATATTCTGCTTCTGTTGTTGAATCTGCTGGAACTGACTATTTGCGTGATCTCCATGAAACAGCTGCTGATCCAAGACTCATAGTGTATCCAGAAGT
>LPNX010885682.1:416073-427865 GCA_001517045.1 Pseudotsuga menziesii
TGCCCAGTCTTTCCACAATGCTTGCACTTTGATCTTTTTCTGGAGTTGTTTTTGCCCCCTCTTCCTTTGAAGTTTCTTCTTCCTCGTCCTCTCTTGCTGCATTCTCCCTTGGAAGGGTATTTGGATTGGTCTTTGCCAGCTAAGGCAGCACCAATACTAGATGCCAAAGAGTGCATCTTTACAACTGTTAGTGTAATTTACAAAGAGAAACAGAAAAATAATAACCTTGCAGGTCTACAGTCTCTACCAAGGTGAATACAATGAACTTTTATAGCAAATATATCAGTAGATACAAAATATATCACTATCAGTCATACACAAGCTTATATCGGTCTGCAATATATCAATCTCAGTCATACATCGGTCTGCAATATATCACTGTCAGTCATACACAGGCTTATATCGGTCTGAAATATATCAATATCAGTCATATATCGGTCTGCAATATATCAATCTCAGTGCAATCCAGACTTTGCAAGAAAAAATAGGTTTTACTTCAAAAAAATTAGGGTTCACTTCAAAATTCACGCAGCATATATATGATCAATGCATATATATATGATCAACGCATATTATCTCTCCAGCCCATAGTTTCAAATCGAAAGGAGAAAACCCAGCATTTAGATGATTATGCACAACAAAAGGCCTGCAGCACAGATCGTAGCTCCACTTCCAGGAGGAATATTTACCAAAAACACTGAAAATAATCATTTTTCACCATCAAATAGCTCGAAATCACCAGTTTTCATATATATACGAGCTTCACACAGTCAAAGATGGCGTGAATATTCACTACACAATCTCTCCATGCAGCTCTTCAAAGCAAGGAATACACACGGGCCTCCACGTTTAGGGTTCACGCAGGTGCACAGCTTTCACGCTCAGGCTGCAATCTCTCCACGCAGCAGTCTCTCGCTTCATGCAGGCTCCAGCATTCAGTCTTCAACACATACCACACCAGGGTTCTGCTGCACCACTCTCCACACTGTATTCACCTCCACGCACTTGAATTATTTGCATTCACCTCCAAGCTGTATTCACCAGATGTGTTGTCGAGGCAAGCAGCTACAGTACCCAATGTAAAGAGCTATCAATTCGAATTTAGAAGAAACTCGACCTTCAAGCAGGTGGCCAGAGAGGTTTGCACTTCAACGCAGCACGGTCTTCAACATATGTATCAGTCTCAGCATAAAATCACAGCATAAAACATAGTCTCCTTGTTCAATATTAACGCAGCCTCAATCTTCTCCAGCATCTATCCTTCAATGGGCCTTCACGCAGACAGCTCCACGCTGGTCGCGGTCACAGATACTACTGAGTCTTTTCAACACAACAATACCACTGATAGGTATTGTTAGGTATTCAACACTGGCTCTATATACTAATAATACTGCTTCTATGCTACCAATAATACTGCTTCTATGCTGCTGTAGCAACATCCAGAGTCCAGAGATCACCGAAGCTCCAAACTATGGTTCTAAGACAAGGGGGCGAGAAGGAAACCCTAATAAACAGTAAGTGGCATATAGATTCAATATAGCTCGCAGTAGTATATGCAGTAGATAATTCCCAACAAACACAATCTGTTCAACAAAGGTACTTTGTCAACTTTGAAAACAATAATACAGTCTTTTGACATCTTCTTTCTGGATTACCAGCGGTTCCTACGAAAAGAGGATAGAAATTTTGACAAAAGAATCTGCCAATCCAAATGGAGAGACACGAGATGTGCCAGTCCAAACGGAGCTCTTGAGTTGGGCCGACCTCGAGGCCAGGAACTCGCTAGAGAGCTACACTTACAATGGCAAGAATATGGCCTCAAGCATAGAAGAAAAAATACTCAGCACACAAAGAGCAGATTTGACCAGAATGCAAATTAGGGTTTACTCCACAATATTCATGCACAACATTCTCTTTCTCATCAACTGTCAAACAGAGAAGGATGGGAGGACTAGGAAAATGGGGAATGGCTGAACACACAGCCAAATACACAACAAAATACCAGCCACAAAGACAAATGGAAGTCGCAGCTCCAACGCACAGTTCTAAAAAATTAGGGTTAAGCTTATTCAAACGTATGAGCAAAAAAAACGCACATAATGAATGCGCACAGGGGCAAACTGGCGATGGGTAGGCAGCCTGAAAGAGCAAACTGGCAGGCAGAATGCCAGGTCTGAAATGCACCAGGCAGGAGTTACGGCAGGCAGGTAGCCAAGCTTTGATACCACTTGTTGGTAATAACTCCCGATTCCATCTATTCATGGCTGAAACATTTATTTATACATTACAATGTGGCAGTTGATAACCAGCCTTTTCACCTTCCTATCTATTCATATTCCTATTTATTATTTATTTACAATAATCCCGACGGATTATTCTAACAGTAACCACCTAAGAATTTTATTAACATAAAAAAAATTTCCTTGTCTTTGCTTACTAGCCAAAGTAAGGATACTTTATTCAGAAAATGCAAACCTACGTGATGATGTGGAAGGGGCGAGATGGATGGGAAATCATAGGCATGAATAATGTCGTCAAACTTCCTCCAAAACTGGTAAGTGCTTGCACAGGCTGCTTCTATCCATGATTGGACAGGGTTGATGTACAAATCGAAATGATGAGGTAGATTGACTACACCATCATACTGATCATCAAGGCTTACCGGATGATAATTCACTATATAAGCCCCAAGCGGCTCCAAGTCATGAGGAAACTCTATATGTGAAGATGATAGTTGAGACTGATATTCTAATAACTGCATCACATCTGTCTTTTCAGAACATTGCTTCTCCATGTCTTCATTATTGATACCTTTGTGTGGATTTGCATGATATGACTCTGAATGATCATATGGATAAACTGCATGCTCCTTTTTCATATCAAGGTTTCCCAAGGCCACATGGTCCATGCTCTCTCCTTTAGATATGCCATAGACAAAAAAATTAACAAAACCATCAAAAGTTTCTGGCTCATTATTTTCCTCTTTATTCATGTCACAGACTGGATTTTCCATGAATGTCTAGGACTCCTCATCAACATCTTTATCGTGGATAAGGGAGTCTTCATCACTTGTATCATGATCCAAGCTATACTTTTCCTCATTTTCATACTCATATTCTTCAGAGAAAATGTCACAAGGTAGTAAACCTTCCAGACTTTCATCATTATATGGAGAACACATAGGAGTCCCATCATGTATATTACAGCTTTCATCATAAGTTTCACTATAAGATTCTGCAATGGTTTCATCCTCAGGCTTGTACTGTTTAGATGGTAACAAAGGGTAGGCCTGGCCTACCATGTATATATGATCAAGCTCGCTTGAATTTGTTTCCTGATTACTGACCTTGGGAAGTCCATGTTCCATGACTTGATTTGCAACATAACAAGTGCTTTCTTGGTGGAATTGTTCACAGGGTCTACACCATGGAATTACTTCTTATACCATGTTAGCTGAGTCTAACATGTTTGGAATCCTAAGTTCTTGTTGAGGAAACTTCTTTTGATACATCTAATTCTGCCTAGGATGAAAGCTCCTAGGTCCATTATTTATTTCCATTGTGATTATTCTATTGTGCATAGGATTCAATTGTGCAGACTGATCTGTCATAAGTTGGTTTTGACTAGTAACCAAGTCTTTTATCATGTCTGTTACCTTTTCCATGGGATCTTTAGAGGCTCCCTTTTCTTCTGATTCAAAGGCTTTTCCCTTAGTGTAACCTGGAATGTTGGATTTGCCTGAAGACTGCATATTATTTTCTATTTTCTTGGCCAATTCCTGAGCAGTTTTTAGATCGGTCGGCTCTTTGTCCTTTAAATGGTACCTCAAATCACCAGTGAAAGCTTTGATGTAATATATGAGGATGGAGGCATCCCTTGGCTTGATTTCTCTAGGGAGTTCTGCAACCACACGCCTAAACTTAGTATTAAATTCATCAATGGTTCCATTCTCCATCTTCTTTATGTTATGGAGGGAAGCAAGCAAATGTCTTGGTTCTTTCTTTTCCCCCCATTTCTTCTTAAAACCCTCTAGGAATTCACTAAGAGTTTTATATGAATCATCATCTAGGTCGAAGTACCATTCTTCAGCATCATCTTCCAAGGATAAATCAAAGAGTGTCAATTTGACATCATCATGGTCATGGGCAGCATCATTGCAATAACTGACCAGGTGCTTTTCAAACTTTCGAAGGTGAGACTTGGCAGTGATGGCATTATTGCCCTGAAATATGGGGAGCTTCTCGATAGCATCATTCGGAATGTCATGAGGACTACCTGCTATCTAAGAAAAGTCAAGAGGTTTGAAAAATTCCATCATTTCTTGAGATTAGTGAACATGACTCTCTACAAATATGTGATGGATATCTGAGAGGGATTGGTCTCCTAAATCTTCAAGGTTTCTTTGAGAAGTTTGCCTATTCAATATTTCCCTAATAAACCCTTCGGGATCAGGGAGAGGATTGAATAATTGTCAGCAGTTTCTTCGGGTAGAAATTCTTGAAGGAATGTTAGACAGTGGAGTTGCCAGATGAATCGAGTTTTAATTTTTATGTTTTTTAAAGACTAGATCAATCAAAAGTTTTTATCTTTTTAGTTGTTTAGAAAAAAGTTAAGCTAAGTCGTACTCAGGAATAAAAACATTTATCCCCAGCAACGGCGCCAAAAAAGTGTTGCCACCTTTCACACACCTGGGTCACGTGGTAGAAATATTCAAGCCACTCGGTGTGTCCTTGGGGGAAATTCTCGAGTCAAGGCTGTCACCTTGTTCTTGACTCCTCCGTTTAGGCTCAACTCCTAACGAAGCCAAGGGGGGTAGACCCTATTAAGTTACTAAGGATAATTACTTAGTATGGTGATGTTAAACTGAATGAGTTACTTAGGAGTTTGAAATTTAACTATAGACAATCAAAGATGACAAGATACAAAAATGAACACACGAAAGAACAATGCTGAGACATAATATATATATAAAGCAAGAAAATAACCAGTTCCTTAGAATGGAGTCAAAAAATAGAATCAATGTACTTGCATGTGCTTGGAGTGAATGTTTTGCAATTGCCTCTTGGTACATTTTAAGTTAAATTTGAGGTGTGAGTTGATTAAAATTAGGCGAAGAGGTGGACTCGAGATATACCCGAGAGTACTTGGAGTATGTCCAAAACTAAACCTTCACGGCTACCTGCAAGGAATATGTGGGTTGAATGGAGACTCTGGGGCTATTGTTCATAATGCACCCGTTAGGGTGTGACAGAGATCGGTGCCTCGAGGTCACTTTTCAGAAGTTCCTGCTTCCTTTGGGTATTTTTCCACCGTGATGGTTTGATCTAGGTGTTGGATTTTCACCTGATGGTTTGTCAATTTGGGGAGTGAGTCCTAATTATACTAGTCACTCAAGGGATTTTGATACAACTTGACTGATCAGATGAATTGCAGCCAAGTGCAGAGCATACACACCAGAGTCTTGTCAATTTTAGTAAATTTTACAATGGGTGTTCTTGTTAAAAGAAAACCCTCCAGGAACCTCTTTCGATCCAAGTGGATCTCAATCGGGGAATCAAGGAGGGGTTAATTTTATAATGCTTACTGAAACAAAATATGATAGCAAGCGAAACATAAAATATGAGCAAAGCACAATTTTCTAATTAGACTACCACGAACCTTTCTTCACCTTTCGGCTCAAAGGAGGCTCGTGGGGTAAGTATTAAAGTTACTTTGAAAACAATAGAAATGGAATATGGAATTGATTTTATGTCAAATTATACTACCCTGTATATTAATGCTACTCTAGATTACAAAACATGACCGAAAAGCAAAAAAAAAGACATGGACGCAAATCCCCCCAGGGGGGATGGGCAATGGGCTCGAAAGAGCCTATTCAAAAATTATTTTTATTAACAGCGGTTACAATATCATAGAACTGATATAATTCCTCTTGATCCTTATACAGAGTGAAATCAAGAGCTTACAAAGTGCGAAAATTAAAGGTTTTAGTCAAATGGGAGACCCCTAGTGGGATTTGAACGCTCCTGAGGCCACTTTCGAACATAAGATTCCTTTATTTTCTGTAAAACATAATAAAAAAAAGCAAGAATATTAGACTAAAATATTCCCAAAAGCACTCTGAAAGTACCTTTGGGTCAGCTTACTTTTAACCAAAAAAAAACTAAGTCAAAACTTGTTAAATTGGGGTAATCTAGTTATGCAAAAAGGAACCAAGGAAAGCAATCTTTCCTTGGGATATTGTATTTCTGTTTGGGCAGCCAATATGATGTGCACTTTATTGCACAATATGAATATTTAAAGAATGAAAAAGAAACTACCTTATGAGCAAGTTTTAGATCTATGACTTAGCTACTTGCAAAAAGGGAAATTCCTACACCTAGATCTATCTTTATGAAATGATATTCTTTATAAAATTATAGATATAAGCATAAATACTATTATAAAGTAGATCTAGCAATATATATTCATTTCTTAGAACTAGATCTGATCATAAGAGGAAGAGACAGGTAACCGGAAGATTGATTTTTAAAGAAAGGAGGAAGAGAAGGGGAAATGCCCGTTGTTGGATGGATCTGCAATGGAAACTGGTTAGTGGAATACAGAGGGAAAATTCCTTCACAAAGTTTTTGGATGTACAGTGGAGTCAAACTAGATCCACAGCTCGTCCAATGCTTGCTACCTAAAAGCTAAACACAAAATCCTGCACGAAACCTCATGAGGTCTGGATATATATATGA
Source organism: Pseudotsuga menziesii (assembly GCA_001517045.1). Taxonomy (NCBI): domain Eukaryota; kingdom Viridiplantae; phylum Streptophyta; class Pinopsida; order Pinales; family Pinaceae; genus Pseudotsuga; species Pseudotsuga menziesii. Next base: position 422,814 of record LPNX010885682.1, read on the forward strand.
AAAAGAGGCAAAATTTACATGCAAATAAACTTATTAAACATGTATAATCTATATCTTCAAATATATATTCTATGAGATATAGAAAAAACAAGTAACCTTACTTGCCCAACTATACTCCTATTGATTCAGCTGAATCGTTCAAGCCAGACAGGGATCAGATGCAGAAATTGAGAGAAAAGCCGGCAACATCAATAGCCGTAAGACAATTATTAATCCACACACATGAAATAATTACACCATTTAGCCTCCAAAGATTCTTTATTCCAACAATCAAAAGATTACAGCAATATTACAATAGAAATCCCTTCAATCCAACTCTAACTAGCTTGGAAGAGGCTGTTGTGCTTGGACATATACAAAAACTAGGAGATCCAGCCCAGGGGGGTGCAAATACCAAGGAGACACATCAAATCAGCTGAAGGAGAATCCATCAATGCCTGATTTGTGTCTAGCTGAGCCAGATCTGAGTCTCACTGAGTGCAATTGTCAATCGGGGGTTGATCTAACTAACACCTCAACCTGTTGACTGAAGCATCCACCAAAACTCATCCAGATGAGCCAAAAACGTGTGGAGGAGAGAGGGAGGAAGAAATTCTCCATAAAGGATGCTGAAGATCAACTCTGGATCTGATTTTCTCACCTCCTTCAGTCAAGGATTTGTCAGATCCAGTGAATCTGCTTCAGATCTGACTGATTTCAATCAAATAGGCTGAGAATCCACTGATCTATGATTTTGGATTTGCTCCATTATTCATCAATTTATTAATTAAAATCATCAATAATTGATTTTTGGGGCTTTTTGACCTGAGTGATGGAAAATCACTCAAAACTAGGAAATAGTGGGTCCATGGGTTTACATGGTGCTCTTAGCTTGAAAATGAGCACCTACATGATTGAAACTGATTATTTGGCCCACTTTTATTACAAAATCAATTTTTCCAATTAAGCTATTAAAAAATAGCCTAAGTTTTGGAAAAAATAAATTTTAATAAAAAACATTGAAAAAATTGAAAAATTGAAAAAAACCTACTGGGACTTAGACATGTTCATATGACTTGACCATGATGTATAGCATGTTTATACATTGACACATAGACTCTAATAACCTCAATAGGCCTAAATGCCAAGCTGACCACCCCAACTTTGGAGGTATGGAGTGGAAAACTCAGAAATTATCAGTCGTTTATTCAACAACCAATAATAACCAAGGAAAAAAACACCCTGGGCTGATTGGATTTGACAAATAAAGACTAAGAGACCGAGTCTTTTACAGACACTATCATGCTAGAACATTTATTACAATTCCCCCATGGGGTATGAACATGTGATATAGTACAACAAAGCTTCCTAGAAGCAAGACTGAAGGTTCTCTGAAGTCCGAACAAGTTATCCTTGTCCAGTTCACCAGGCTCACTTGATAAAAAAAACCACTAAGTACAACTTAGGTGGTAACAACCATTATTAAGGTGAAAGAAGTTTATAAATCATAAGGGTATTTATAAAATATTTACCTATTTTATAAATTAGGTTAAGTATTATATTTACATTTATTACAAGTATAGTATGGATGGACTATGAATGTATGGATTTTAACACAATTCCCTAAAATGAAGCATGTTTTGTTGGGATAAAGAAAATTGGAACAATTTCAATATTATGTTTCCCTTGTGGTTTGAATTATGTACTTTGGTGGGGTGTTTTAGAATAATCCCACTTGTTATGCATGCTTTAAATGGTAAACATGTCCCATATGCTTTAAATGATGATGATGATGAACTAGATGAAAATGACAGTGATGATGTTTTTAATGAAGACAATGATCATCATCATCATCGTCATCTTTGTCATTGTCATCATGATTATCACAATAGTTATCATCATCGGCATAATCATCATCCATGTCATCAACATCACCATTGTCCTTGACATCATCATCATGGATATTGACATTTTCATCAGTTATTCATCATTACCTTTGGCATAAGAAATAACATCTACCCAAAATATGTGATTAGTGGAAAAGGGTCATAGAGGACACACACGATTTATGCATGACAAATAACAACTTATTTTTTAATATGATCAACTTCATCATTTTGATTGTACTCATCATTATTGTCATTGTCATCATCACCATCATCACCATTCATTTCATTGCCATCATAATCATCGGCAATGCCGTCATTGTCATTATCCTCCTCCTCCTCATCATCATCATCATCATTGTCATTGTTCTCATCATTATCAACAACATTATCATCATCATCATAACCATCCTCAATATCATAATCATTATCCTCATTTTCATCTTCAACATTTGGGTGTAAAACTTGATGCAAAAGTGGATAAAAACATGGATGCAAAAAAGGATGCAAACATGGATGCAACAAAAGTAGGCGCAAAAGTGAGCGCATAATGGGGTGCACCAAAAATGGATGCAAAAGGTGATGCAAAAGTGGATGCAAAAAATGATGCAATCATGGAAGTAAAACATGATGAAAAAAGTGGTGCAAAAGTGGATAAAACCATGGATGTAAAATTGGATACAAAATTGGATGCGAAAGTGGATGCAACAAAAGTAGATGGAAAACTAGATGCAAAAGTAGTCGTAAAACCCAATGCAAAACCTGATGCAAAAGTGGATGCAAAAATGGATGCAATAACTGATGTAAAATTGGATGCAAAAAAAGATGCAAACGTGGATGCAAAAGTGGGTGTAAAAGTAAGCACAAAAATGGGTGGGAATTGGGATGCGAAAAAAGTGGATGCAAACGTGGATGCAATAGTAGATGCAAAAAAAGACGTAAACATGGATGCAAAATGGGATACAAAAAGGGATGAAAACATGGGTGCAAAAGTAAACGAAAAAATGGATGCAAAAGTGGATGCAAAAATAGCTGAAACAAAACGAGATGCAAAACTAGACTCAAAACAGGATGTAAACTTTGATGCAAAACTTGGCGCATGAAGGGATGCAAAAAAAGAAGCAGAAGTGGATGCAAAAGTGGATGTAAAAAAGGATGCAAAAGTGGATGAAAACAAGGGCATAAAATTTTACACAAACATGGGCGTAAAAGGGGGCGCAACAAGAGTAGATGTACAAACTAGGCGCAAAATTAGGTGCAAAACTAGGCTCAAAACCTGTCGCAAAACCTGATGCAAAACCTGGCGCATAACTAGGTGCAAAACCCGGTGCAAATTATGCTACAATTTGCACTAGATTTAGAAAAAGGACACAAAAAACGCCTAAAATAGCACCAACCCGTGAAATTGTGCCATTTTGTCCCAAAAATGAAGAAAAATACACTAAAAGATGGTCTAGATGCAAAAAGAGATGCTAAATCCAGTTTTTGTTGTAGTGACCCTTTCATATAATTAACTAATCTATTTAACAATTTATTTTATATTCATTACATTGCCACTCCCTTTAAGGAAGCTTTGTCCTCAAAGCTTAAGTATTTTCCTAGTGTCGTTCTTCATTCTGGCTCGGTGTTGGTATTAGAATCGGACGAGGTCTTTTGTGCAGAGACTTGCACTTCCTTTCCATTGATGATTTTGCACTGTATTGTCTCATTGTTCCTACATTGATGACCAGGGGTCCAATCATCACCGCATCGACGACATATGTTTTTCTTCTTTTTTCTATTATCAGTGTAACTGTTAGATGACTTTGATCTATTTTCCATTTCGTAGGCGTATGATTGAGGTTTGTGGCATTGATAGTCGGGAGACCAAGTATCTGCATAGTACCTACATTGTGTCTCTTTTTCTTGTCGATAATGGCTATCGCCTTTTGTTTTTATTCCTTCCAATTTGTGTTCTATGGCTTTTGCTTTATGTCTTGCTACTTATACGTTAGGTATGTAATGTAACTTTAACTCTTTTTGGAGGTGTGGTTTAAGACCCCCTAAATAGGTTTTGAGTATTTGCTTGTCAGACAACCTAATTACTCATGTTGATAAGGATTCCCATTGATGACTGAATTCCTTAATGTTTCCTACTTGTTGTAGTTTGGTAAGTTTAGTGAAAAATTCATCTTCTTTGCTTCCTTGAAACCTATTAAAAAAATCATTTTTGAACAAGTTCCAGGTGTAGGTAAAATTATCTCTCTTCCACCATAAGTACTAATTATAGGTGTACCCTTCCATATGCATTGACACATATTTGACCTTCTCCTCATAAGATTGGATGTTGTAAATGTTGAAGTATTCTTCTACTTTGTTTAGCCAAGCAACGCATTGGTCTTCACTCCCATTGTATTTTGACAACTCTATTTTTGCCTTAGGTGGGTGCACTTTGTAAGGACGACGTTGATTTCCTTTTTCCTTATGGTTTGATGGTGGCTCGGAACTACTGGATGATGAAAGTGACATATCTGAATTTCTTCATTGTTGGCGGTGATTTTTAGTTTTTCTTTTCTCTACTATTTTACTTATAGCGTCTATTTTGCGGTTTAATCATGCCTCTATATCTGGAAGTACTTGTGTTTCTATCTCTTTCTTAAGCATCGCATTGTTAATCTTTATTTATTTTTGCAATTCTTCATGATTCTTTGCAAGTTTTTCTTGGGTGGCAACATGAAATGAGGCATCTAGCATGTGTGGACTGCTGACTTGGTCCGGACTGGGTATGAGCCTTTGTAACATCTCGATTAATGTATTATGGTTCTGTGTAATGGTACTCATGTTCTGTGTTGAGGTGTTTATGTTTTACATTATGGTACTAATTTTGTCATCCACATCTTTTTGTTTTTCATTCAGGATGTCAATTTTGTCGTCGAGCCTTCTTTCTAGTACCAAAACAAGATTGTTTTTGAGTAATGTATTCTTATTTTTCATCTTTTCCTTCAATCCTTCTTGGTTAGCGACAAGGGACTTGATGTCCTCCATTTTTTCGATCTTCTCTTTCAGTTCCTCCATGGTCTTGGGCCTTGTATGCAAAGGTGTGTATTTCGGCGCTATTTCGACTTTTGAGGTGAAATTGAATAATCATATATTAATTAATTAATTAATATTATTATTATTATTATTTTTTATAAACTATATAATATTT